>JAGYYJ010000651.1:0-27799 GCA_019671005.1 Hibiscus mutabilis | reverse complement strand
AATATGAAAAGAAAAAAGCTTAATTACAATAAGAGTGTTTAAATTATACTTTTTTCCAGATATGTGTCTAAACTATTTTTAGGCCAAATAGATACCTAACGTTTTATTCTATAATTATTATAAGGTTTCTCCGTCAACAGCTGTTAAATTTTTTTCGTTATCCAATTATATACAAACATGTGGCATGTGTTTTAAATTTCTTTATTTTTTGTTTTAAGAAAATCATAAAAATATTTCATTTTCTTAAAAAACCCCAAATTTCTAGAATCTCAAAACAACTAAAAATCCACAAATCTCACCTCTTCCATCGCGGATTCAACTACCACTTGCCACCTTTTCGTTCGTCAGACCCCTACAACAGTGGGGTTGGCAGTGGTGGTCAGCGACGATAAGAGAATTTGATATTATAGATTTAAGATTTTGGGTATTGGAGATTTTGAGATTAGGGCGGCAACAAGGGGTGGTTGACCCATGAATTCTGCCGACGAAAGGGGTGGTGGATGGGTTAGGGAGGGAGTTAGGATCAAACATTAGGAGGGGCCAAAATATTGAATTTAAAAACTATATGGGCTTATTAAGTATTTAAACTCAAAATTCAGTGGGCAAGACATGATTTGTCTAATATTTAAATTTATAGTGACCTAAATTATTATTGGACCAAAATAATTACAGGCACAGGCCTGTCTTTCTTTAATTCATCCCTTATTTGGTGAAATATTTAATAAACTCTTATATTTTTAATTTGCATATTTATCTTTTATAGGCCAAATTGCGATTAGAATAAAATTTATTAAATATTTAAAATTGTTGACAGAGACTAGGGTTCCTTAATCACTGGGATGGGTGGTGGTCGAAGGTGGCTAAACTTTGGGGATTTAGAGATTTAGGAATTTTGAAATTTAAGAAGACGAGGATTCTTTGAAGAATATTAAAGTTTTGAGGTTTTTATTTTGGAAAAATTACTAATTTTTAAATATAAAAATTAAACGAAAAGTAATACATAGGTTATGTGTCTCGTTTTTACTGGATAATAAAAAAAGTTAACAGTCGTTGACGAATAAATTTTATAATGGTTAGAGAATAAAATGTTAAACACTTATATAATTTGAAAAATAATTTAGGCATGTAAATGAAGAAAAAATATAATTTAGACAGTTTTTGTAAGGGTTAAGACCAAAGAAAAATATAATCCGACACAAACAATCTATCGTTTTTCATTAGTCGATTCAAAATTATTATTGCAATAAAAATGCAAGTTCCCACACTTTTTCCCCAATAAAATTGTTCAATTATATTAACTTACTAGAAAATGACATACAACCAACTCTTTTAATACGAAATAGAAATGTGAAGAATCCATAATCAACCGTATTAATATTAGGAAAAACTACATAAATAGTACCTCACCTATTATCGCATTAATATTTTTGACAAAATGGTACCTAACGTTACTTTTTTGTTTTTTTACCTTCTCCGTTTAAAATTAACGGAAATGGTGACGTAGCTTGGGTTAATAACGTTTTAGTCCAAAAACTTATACAATCTATCAATTTAGTCTACAATTCTATCAATTTAAACATTATCTTATTTTTGGATTAAAATTGTAAATTCCTTATTTTTCTTCTTCTTCCGGTCGAACACTTTTTTAGGTTTAAAAAACACGCTAAAGACAATCAAAACTTTAGGATTTGGGGGTCAATGAAGGGCCAATGTGGGGTCCATTGGAGGACCCAAACTCCACAATTGGGATACCGACAAGAATACTAGGGGTGGGAAAGGGATGAGACAAAATGGGATCAAAGCTTTGCAAATCTCCCTCAGCGAGAATATATATAAGTGTTTTGGACTAAAACTGTAATTATACCAAGCCACATCATCATCTCCATTAGTTTTTAACGGTTGGGATGCCAAAGCAGAACAAAAATATAACATTAGGTATTATTTTTTCAAAAATAATAGTTGGGGTACCAAAATGGTAATGCGTGAATAGGTGAGGTACTATTCATGTAGTTTTCCCTTAATATTATTATGGTAAATTGTACTATTGGTCATTAAACTAAAATATATATTATATAGGTCACCAAAAAATTTAGCAAACAAGTGATAATGTCAGCTTCCGTTTTAGCATAGCAAAATTTGTTATTATTAATATCATTAAACCATTAAAGTGGTTACATACACCTAAATAGATAAAAATATAAACCGAAATTAAGTAAACAACACATCATAAACAAAGCTAGTTTTCATTTTCAACATGAGTTGGAATTCTGACATTATAAATATAATAATTTTATTTTAATTAAATAGAGAGGTATTACATTCTCATAATAAATTTATGTAATATACAATTTAAAATAGTCAATTAAAAAAATTAAATATTAACAATTATAAAAAATTATATTATAAAAAGATTTAAAATATTTCCTCGTATTTTTTGAATGTATTAAAACAATTCACTCATGAAAACATTTTTTTATTCCACCAAGTTGTCAGAGAATATAAATAATTTTGGTTATAATGAAATTTATTTTATTCAAACTCGGAATTCTATCAGTCATCTCATAAGTGGAGAATATTTTTTAAAAAAAATAATAAAAAATTGTTTAAAATAATTAAACAACATATCGGTCTAAAAATATTATTACGAGATGTGTTAAAAAATAATTCATCCCTTGTTTTTTAAAAAAGTAATTGAGCGATTATTAACTCAAAAAAATCAATTAAACTTTGATCATTTATTAACAGACAGATCAATAAATAATGATAGCGGCACACTATTAAACTGTCATGTCAGCAAACGGTAAAACTCATCAAGAATTAAAAAAAATTTATAAAAGTATTTAAAATATAAAAAATTCAGAAAATATATGTGTGAAATTATAAAATATTAAAAAATCATAATATATATAATAATATAACAATAATAAAAATGCAAAATATTACTTTTTACAGAAACATAGAAATCATATAAAATGTGTTAGTAACTACGTATACTTGCCGCCACGTGTCAAGACCACGTAGCCTGTGAGCATGATCATGCAACCTGTGTCAAATAAGCAAGAAAGCGAACGGTATTGCACAAAGGATATCTAACGATCACATGATCGCTGCGGACGACAACACATGCAATCGCCCACGAACTGTCTAATACCTTTCGCAACATGTGGCGAATAAAATAGGAGCAACCTGTGAAGTGCGAAGTTATCTGAGTGAACAACGCTAGACAACCACATGTCAACACATGCGATCACTAGTGATGACTAAACAAACCTACAACGTTGAATCATAGCCAATCTCATCATAACGCCACGACTTCCCTATCACGACACCTGTCCAAATGGTATAAAGCACACATGCAATTGAATCCAGAAGAGAACTTAAGACCTAGAGGACCCAAGACCAATAGAACAACCAGAACAATACTCAACCAGCACAAAAAACCACCGTCAGAACCATTATCAGACCGACGTTTACGACTCTTGTTAACTTTATCAATCAACAATTGGTGCGGTGAGCGTGGATCGAGTTCGTGACCTTCAGCTTTTTTGGTAAGCCTCATCAAGATAAGAGGAGATAACTCAGGCAACCCAAACGAAAAAGCGGTAGAGGATGATAACTTGATGGATCAGCCGGCAGCGGTGGCCATGCAGCAGTTACAGTAGTTTCAGCAAAATTTTCGGCAACAATTTTGGGACCAGCCCCCCCATGGTTTTGTAGCGGGGCAAGGTGTACAACAAACGAGAGGGGCATCACCGTTGGAGGGCAGCAACCAGCATTTTATTGAAATACAGGAATGGATTAAGAGTATGGAAGAGTCTTTGTTTATTTCAATGCAGCAGTATGAGCAACAACAAAAGCACATGTAGGACCAGGCCGAACAACATAGAATCGCGAAAGAGAAAAATGAAAGACTAATCAGGCAGTTATCTAGAAAGAACAAAGGTAAAGCGGTTCAAGAAGAGCACCTAGAGGAGCAGATTTTTCCCCAACAAGAAAATTGAGGGCAACAACCTCAAGAGTTGGAGAATGACTATGAAGATTTAGAGGATATGGACTATAGTCCTATAGAAGATGATGAACAACAAGCACCAATGGCAAAGATGGAGCAATTAGAGAAGAATTTTCAAAGAATCTAGAATTTTTGGCATGGATCTCTTTGGGAATCCTCGGAAGTACAAAAACAAGCCCTTGTCTGCAAGTATTCTGGAGCATCATGTATCTACATCTTTCAAGGTCCCAAAGCTAAAGTACAATGGGAAGGGCGACCCTCAAGATCACTTGTCGCAATTTCTAAACCATATGGACTTATTTGGTGCCTTTGATCAAGTTAAATGTCGGACATTTTAAATGTTGGATGTTCTCAATGACTCTGAAGGATTCTGCTCAAGCTTGGTATCTCCAGCTCCCAGCGAATTCAATTTTTAACTTTGACCAGTTGGCCGATCTATTTATGAGTCGTTTTTTTAGAAAACAGGGTATTAAAAAGATCACTGGTGTATCTCATGTCTAAATTCCAGAGGCCAGGCGAATCTCTGCGAGATTTTTTCTAGCGATTCCACGCCGTGACTATGCAAACCAATGAGGCTTTTAATGAATTTCTTATTTCTACTTTCATCAATGACACTTCGCATCAGCATCTTAAATCTAATTTGCTGGATTGACCGCCAACGACACTATTAGAGATATATGAGAAGGTTCAGCCATACACTGAAAATGATGAGGCAAAAAAATAAGTGCCTTAGCACACGGTTCACAGTAGGAGAGTGAGAGGCAAGATGATCGTAGTCCCAAACACGGCAGGCCTCCTCTTCATCAGGGAGTTGGTAGAGGGAACCATCAACATATTCGTGGACCACAGTATATTCAAAACAGTGGTCAGTTGCAGCGGTATACGCGAGATGGTGAGTAGTTGAAGTTAGCTCAGGAGAGATTATTTGCGTACAAAACTTATCATGAGTTAACAAATTTGCCTTCACAGATATTACACCAGATTAAGCACACTGGAATTTTGAGACCGCCAATGTCGTTAAGGCAGAGCAACCAAAGGGAGCATTCCAGACGTAGGTGCGATTTCCACAAGGCCCAAGGACACTATATGGATGATTGCGAGAATTTGAGTAAATTTGTTTCTGATCTTGAAATTAATTGTGCATGTGGGGGGTTTTGGCCATGAAATCATTAGGCCTGGGCATTGGCTTTGTTGTTTCCAGTGAAAGACAATTGAAAATGATCATTTTTCATATTGCATCTTAAAGATTCTTATGTTTTAAATTTAGCCTAGCAGCGATTAGGCATATCAATGGGGAGATACTTAGATGTATATGCATGGAAGTTATTTCAATTTAGATTTCAAATGCTTCTTCATTGACCCTTCAAGCAATATTTGCATATTCGAGGTGCAATGAGCTTTTGCCTTCAAGCAAGCAAGTTGTCTTCCATCAGAACTCCATGCAGTCCATATTGCAGATATATATACACAATCAAGAAAGCAACAGAATTAACTAAATGAATACCTACTAACTAGCAATTGCTAACATGGCCTAACTAGCATGCCTTCTGCTTTCATTTTGTTTTTCTTCTCATTTATTAATTTCTGGTTTTTAATTGACAGATTTTGGGGAACATGAAGAAAAACCCACACTCATTGATGCTGGTGGATGTGGTAAAGAGTCTTCAAAGGCTTGGCTATGTATTTAAGGTGAATTTATTTATTTTTTAAAATTTGTGTCCATTAGTGCTGATATTTTTTTTAATATGTTCATGGGCTATATTTTGGTAGTCATGTCATGGGCATACCTATGACATGATGTACTCCTAATTGAGGATGATATACCATCTTTTAATAAAATAATTTTATTGCAGATTTGAACCCACATTCTTGTTACTTTGTTGGTCATCAGTTGGATCATTACAGAGCTATTTCTTTAGATAAAGTTGTAGACAATAAAGGGGTGGATTTCTCGTTGCCCGGGTTTTCGCATTGCCAAAAGGTCAGTGATTGTTCATTTGTTTTTCCATTGGTCGGTAATCATCAGAAAAGGACAGTTGAAGCGGAAAATAAGCATGAATGGCATGAGCTATCCTTAGCAAAGAGTGATGAGACTGCTAAATTGCTGAACTCAAGCTCAAATGTTTCCAACTTGGAGCATCTAAATCAGTTGGGGAGGAATCAAAATGAAGTATGGGGCCAGAAAATGTTTACACGAACCATCATGTTGTAGGTGGTACGGATTTCTTTAATGTTGTACTTCAAACATAAACTTTCAAAAGCATTTGAAGTTAAGGAATCAAAATGATTCAATTTTAATTGTCATTTTAGATTGTTGTTGGCTTAAATTGTTCTGTTATATCATTTTGAAATAAAAAATAGTAGTTTGTAATAAAAATATTTTTTTGAATAGTAATTGTAATTTTCAAAAGGCGAAAATGTGACCACTAAATATCGTAATATATAGCGGCGTTTGGGGGAAAACGCCACTATATCACATCACTTTTAGCGGCATTTTGAAAATCAAACGCCACTAATAATAGGGTATTTAGCTACGTTTTGAAACTCAAACGTCACTAAAGTTAGGCTTATTAGCGGCGTCTAAAATATTAAACGCCACTAAAGACAGGGCATTTAGCGGCGTTTTGAATATCAAACGCCTCTATAGAACTCGACCTTTTGCAGCGTTTTATATTCACAAATGCCGCTAACTATTGCAGCGCTAAATCTAGCAGCACTTCTTGTGGCATTTTTTTCTAGCGCTATAAGGGTTTTTAGCGGCGCTTAAAAATGCCGTAAAAAACCTATTTTTCTATAGTGTATGTAGATGTTATTTTTGTACTAGTAAAAAGGGGGAGAGAGGCAAGAAACTAGTCATTCGGTTTGAGTTATTTTGGGTCTGCTACATTCGGTTTAGGTTCGGGTCTGGTTAGGTTTTTATTTGGGTCTATGGTGATTTTAATTCGGGTATCGGGTTTAGACTTCGGGTAGGTTGACTTTTTGTTCGGTTGCTTTCGGGTCGTGTCAATATCGGGTTAAAAGGAGATCGATCAAGTTTAGTCAGTTTTTAGTAGGGGTGGGAATTAGGTGGGGAATATCCAAAAACCGTGGGGATCCGAACTAACGAGGATGGGGAATAACCAAAATCTCCACCCATGGGGAGGGGGACGGGCGAAGTTTTATCACCGAAGCTCAAATAGGGATGGGGACGGGGATTTCTATATTCAAACCGTGGGGATAACTGAACCGTAACCGTATAAATAACCGTGGAGATTCTCGAAAAATATCTACAAGGATCTCCAATATTTTAAAATTTTTAAAATATATATATATACTTAACTCTCATTTATTTGTATAACATATCTTATTACCAATATTTCAGTCCATCTAGATATTTGTGTCTTTTGTTTAAACCTTATTAAGTTTTAGTGACCTGTAATGACCCAGATTTCAAAATCCAAAGGGTCGATGTAACCCGAAACACGAGCTTCATGCTTGGACCGAAGAAAATGGCCCATTTGATTTTGAGTTAGCCATAGTGGGCTTCCTTCCTTGGGTCTTGGATTTGGGTTGGATGGGTTGGGAGGAAGAAGGGAGAGCAAGAGAGTAATTTTCCTCAATTTAAAGAGAAAAAATTATTTCTCTTTATTGTTTCTCCTGCAAGTATGGTGGATGATATCACTATTGTCTTGTGCTTCATTCTTCTTTTTCCTTCAAGAGCCTATGTTAAAGGTGCATTCTTTGTAGTTTTGGAAGAAAATCTCAAATTTTCAATTTAGATAAGTGTTATTAGCTTGCAAGAATCTATCATTCAAGTGAAGGAGGTCGAAGAGGCATCTAAGGCAAAAGGGAAGAGCAAGGCTTGAAGCTTGTGGCTGGGAGCTTTCTTCTCAGCTTTAAATCAAGGTTAGTACACTACTAACTCCTTTGTGTTCTTGGAAACCATGAATTGGATTGCCCTATAGTTTGGTTAACATTTTGGTTGTTTGGATGCTTAGAGCCTCTAAATTGGTAATTCTTAAGATTGATGTTAAAATGGCTAAAGTTTGGTAGGAAACCACTTAAAACACCTTTCATGACCTGTAGGTTCAGTTTGGGGTTTTGCCTTGGGGTTTTAGGGGCTTTGGGGTGATTTATGAACTCCAAAAAAAGAATTTTGGGTTCGAGTATTGATACGGGTGAGGGTGTATCGATACCTTGTGTTAATTCTTGAAGAACAGGGGAATTTTGTGAAGGGCGTATCGATACGCCTGAAAGGGGTATCGATACCTTTTTCTCATCCGATTTCTAGTAGCTAATTTCGGTATCGATGTATCGATACGCTTTAGGGTATTGGTATATGTTCTCGTGTATCGGTATAAGGTCGTTTGAATAAAACCTTACGTTTGTAAGCCAGGTATCGAAACGCTTGGAGGCGTATCGCTACAGAGGGGTGTATTGATACCCTTAGGGTGTATCGATACCATCTGAGCAATTTGCCCGAAAAATAAGATTTGAGTTCGAAGGGCCTATAATTTGAGGACTAAGGCTCGGTGGGCCTCTAAAGTGGTAAAATGAATAGTAAAATCAAGAAACTGATATTTAAACCTTATATATGAGTTTAACGGGTAATAACTTAATTAAAAACCTTGAGTGACTTGTTGTGTTGTATGATTAAGGATCCTTGGTGGAACGAATAGTGAAACTATGCCACGTAAGGGCATTATTATGGCTGAGTTACCTTGTTGATGGGGTTCTGAATACCCATGAGAAAAGAGAGTGTTGCAACACCATGGTCAAGATTCTAAATGTATGAACTCGGGGCTTAGTGGGATCAGGACTCATTCGAGGGCTCGATGAGAGATTCCGAGCATGAGTGTGCGTACCCGATGCTTAGTGAAACCGGGCCTCACTCCAGGGTTGTTGATATTATGTATATGGTTGCTATATGAGACTTGTTACCTCCTATTGTTGATATGTTTTGAGACGGCTAGGATTAGGGCTGCATTGATATGATATGATTGTTTTATTGTCATCTTTATCTGCATGCTCTTATTTATGATTTGTGTGATGCATGGTTGAGTGGAAGTGTATCCAATGAGCTTCGTTAGCTCAGAGTTCGAAATTGTTGTTTCCGTTCGCAGGTTTGTAGGTTGACGTACATTCGTCGGAGCACCATCAGAGTAGGACTTTAGCATCGACTTGTGTCCGAATACAATACTTAGATTTATTTGGGCTATGTATTCGTAGGACCCTATGTTGTATTGTAACTCTTATTTTGGATTTCAAATTAAATGTCGAATACTTTAACTATATAATTTTAAATGGAGCTCCCCATGTAACGTTTTTTTACGTTTCTATTTTGAAATATTTCAACTTAATGGATTTAAATGAATGAATGTGGTTTGGGCTAAATCTAGTTGCGCTAATTTATGATTTTGGGTTCAGGCTTATGACTCAAATGTGACATACGGGTCGCGGGTATTGCATGACCTCTCTAGTAGTTTACCCTTTTATTTTCTACTTAATTTTTGTATTATTGATGCATATGAATCTATGATATTTACTTTTTATATTATTTGATCCATATGATATTTACTTTTCATATTATAGGTTAGTGACAAGAAGGATCAAAACAAGAATACAAGAGCATCATCAAGTACCACATGCTAGATTGATTTGGCTAAAAAAAATCGTTACATGTTAAGTTGTTATTATAGCTTTCAAATAATTTATTTATTGTTTGTAAAACTAAAATTATCATTTATGTTTGTAATTTGGAGATTTGACGTTGGGTATTTAACATTGAGTATATGTTTTAATATATTATGATTTTGATATTTCTAAGTGTATTGAATATATGACTTATAAATTGAAATTGACCATATATTTTGGTTGGTAAATTAGTAATTTTTGTTTAATTTTTTTTGGTACAGGGATTTTCCGAAAACTGTGGGAATTTGATGGGTATGGGGATGGGGACGAAAAAATCTCCGAATGTAATGGAGATTCCCCAAAACCGTCACCGCAAGTATTGGGGACTGAGTGGGGAATGCAAAACCGTCCCCGCCCCGCCCAATTCCCTCCCCTAGTTTTCAGGCCGAGTTAGGTTTTTCCACCCTATATATGACTTTATATAGCATGTATATTTGACTTTTTGGTGAGTTATGCGACAATTCACATCTCATCTTTATTTATTTATTTTAATATATTTTCTTTATTTCGGGTTGTCGGGTCTATTCAGTTCGGGCTCATTTGGTTCGGTTGAAAACTGGTTCAGATCTATTTTTGCTTCAACTGAAATTCAATTTAATTTGGTTTATTTCTGATTTCGAATCAAATTTGGGTCATCGTGTTTAAGTAGGTTTCGGGTCGAGGTGAATCGGTTTATTGCAGAACTGAAGTCCTGTAATAACCAGAGCTGTGTCCCATGTTTCTTGGGTTTCAGTAATGGTTTTTTGTGGACTGTAGAGAAAACTTTAAAAGCTATGGGACAGCTAAAGTTATGATTTATATATGTAGCCTTGCCTTTTTGCATGGAATTACTAGAATGGTTTCCTAATTCTTTTTCTTTTTTCTAACAGCTGATTAAATGATAAGAAATGAATAATACTAATCAAGTTATTAATCACCTACTTTAATCATTCTCAAATAAATAACAGCTTTTATATATATAAATCTATATTAAAATGCTGCCTTGAAGGTTACTTTCAAGTTTCGTCCATGGAAATGGGACTGGGGAAGACTTCTATAAATGCAAATACATGTGCATATTTGGACGAGGTTACAAATTCTTTCACGTAATATGAAAAACATTTTTTGGGGGGGTCGTATAGGTCTGGAAATCAGTGACAGTGAAGAATAATCAGCAGCAAAATTTTCAAAGGTAACGAAGAAAAAAAAACAACAGCCATGCTATTTGTATGAAGTTATATATTATATTTAGCGTTTGAAATTGGTTTGATGGTAAAACATTGAATTTTTCTCCACCAAGATCTGGGTCCAATTTCTAATCCCTCCGTATCTAAAGTTATTTTAAGAATAACATAAAAAATCAAATTTTATTTTTTTTATTTATTTGTAACGTTAGCATTTTGACTTCTCAACTCTGACATGACATGCCATGTGGCGAAAACGGCTGACGGATAAAAAAGTAACGGAAAGATTAATGATTTCATCGGTCAATGTTAGTCAAGAGGCTAATTTGTTGCAATGTGCGAATTAAAGGATTTAATTGAATGTGTTTTCGCGCGAAGAACAACATTGCTAATTTGAGTGGAACTCGAGGGCAAAATAACTCCTCTAGCAAAAAACAATATTTTAAAATATATATTTAGAAAAACATAGATTAATTTCTTGGCGAAAAAAGAGTTGATCATATTCAATATAAAGGAAAGGTCATCATATAAACAATGGTGAATACAATCACCGATTGTACCCACCAAATACCACTATTCTCAATACTAAGAAATTGCATTCTTAATAAACATGAAGATTGCGACTCCATATTTCCTGAAAAGTCATCCCACGGTTCAAAGAACTCTATCAGAATTTTCGCTTAGGATGTGGTGTGGAGTATTTCCAAAACCCTGGGTCAGTCGGAGCTTGGCTCCCTTGGTATGTCATATGTGGAGTATTGAGCTTGGCTTTCTTGGATTCAAAATTTTCTCTGGCTTTTATTTGACATCAGTCAATGTTGGGCACGTGAACCCACCGAGGAACCGCACCTTTGTTGATTCTCTTTTTCCTCCTTCCTGTAATATATATAAAAGGTAATGTTAGATGTTGCTAGGGAGTGTAGTCAGACTTGTTTTGTGACTATTTAAGGGCAAAAACTTAAAAATTAAATTTCTAATAATAAGTATCGAAAATAATTGAATTTTAAGATAAGACTTTAATAACAATAATTAAAAAGTAGATTCATAATAACGGGTATTGAAAAAAAATAAGAGTGATGAAAAATATTGAGCCCCTAATAAAAATATTAAAAAATAGATAGTTAATAATAAATATTAGAAAAAGTTGGACTAAGTATAGAAAATTTTTGAATACCTGAGAGCAAAACCAAACTTGGCTTCAACTTTTTCTCTTACGTGTCTTTGCCCCTCTTTGATCTTGTTTTGTTCCTTGCTCATCTTTCTCATCTCCGCTTTAAGCTTTCTGAGGCGGCCACGAAGTTTTCTCAACACTCTTTCCTGCTGCAAACATAGCAGAGATCACAATATCCAAATAGATGAGCAATCAAGTCCCTTGGCATGACTGGACAATGAATAATACACATTCCTAAGTAGAGGTGATCACGAGCCGAGCTCAGCCGAGCTTGTTCTTTTTCTCAATTTTTTTGTTGTTTTGAAAAACATGTGAAATTTTGTTTGGGAAAAGATAATATTTATTTTTGAAGTCCGCAAGTAACCATAATACATTTTTTAAATTATACAAATCCACAATAAAAATAAGATTTAAAGTATTTAACCATAATAACAAGTTAACAACACTGAAACATACAAATGTATATATATATATAATAATTATTTTAACCCTGTTCACGAGGTTTTCGAGCCGACCCAAACTCGACTCAGTTCGATTTGTTAAAGTCTCGAGCCGAGCACGAACTCGAGTCGAGATTTGGCCAAGCCGAATCCGAGTAACATGCGAGCTTGTGAGGCTCATTATCACCCCTATTCCTAAGCCAATTGTGCTCACTTTCAGGTGAATTATTATATTCGAATTCATTCAAGAGACCGCATAATATAAAAAATAATAAAAGTAAAAAATATTACAGGAAAAAAAAAATCCTACACGTACCTGATTCTCCATCCGGCTACATGTTGTCACAAGGAACGTTTGTTGAAACGAAAACGAGGCAGAAGATTTCATCTTTACACAAAAACATGGAATTCTCCCCTCTTCATACTCCATACCCTTTTATATTGATATATCCCTTTTGAATTATTTTATTAAAATTTAAATAATTAATCATGTTTTTAAAACGAATTCAACGAGTGGCTATAATAAAAAAAATGATGATGTTCATTTTAAAATACATAAATCAAAGCACCAGGTATAAGGTGTGTGCACCTTGTCAAATAGTTAAAGAAAAGTACAAACAAATACTACCATGTAATCACATTCGTCACCCGTATATCAAAAAATATATATTTAAAACGAAATTTTAGGGCATCCAAATTGAATTGTTATTTTAGTTGTTTTGAAAACTATGCATGGAAAATAATTAATTAATTTGAATCCCATTTGTCTCTCCATGTAAAACAGCTCCTCTTATCGTTAAATTAAGCTAAATTTATAACAACACTCAATCACTCAAATTTCAATATCATTATTGTTTCTCTACCCTCTTCTAAGTTGGAATTTTTCAAAACAAATATTATAATTGTTATTAGATATAATCGAATTTGAATCCGACGTTATTCCTATACACCTTTGTTATCCCAAATCAATATGGTGAATTGCCGAACGACAACGCAAGAGCCAACCTTTTTCATTGGTTAATTCCCATTATTTTTAAAATACAGAAATAGTCATCGACTGACTCTTTCTTTTTGGTTCAACAAAGTCGGCAAATTAATATATGAAGAAAATATCATTGGGAAAGAAAAGACGAGGAGATAGAGGATACTAGTAATTAAGAACACTTCACGAGTTTAACCAACAACTATTTGGTCTATTAGAATAAGACATTAAGTTTTTTAAATAATATTAGTAGTCTATATTGTAAATGGAAAAAAAACTCGATTAAGAGGGTTATTTATATATTAGACTTCTGTAAAATTCGATTTAAATTAGTCGACTAATAAATCAGATATTAATTGTTAAAATATACCCACGGATTAAAATTTATCACAAAAAATGACCTTAATATTATTTATTGCCTTTTAAAACAAAAACAATCGATTTAGAGCAACTACCCCCATCATAGCAAAATATAAACTAAGTCATATTCTTTCAAAAAAAAAAAAAAAAACTAAGTCATACCACCAAATATGAGAAGAACAAAGCTTGATCTCACTTAAAATTACACCGGGCAAACTTGACCCGAAATTTGAGACTCGAACCAATTTACCCGACCTAAGACTCGAACATGATAGTCTAAACTTGACACGATCCGAACTAAAACTAAACTGAATTAAAACCGGCCCGAATTTAGTTAAACCAAAAATCAACCCGAATCGAAATTAACCGAAATCGAAAATAGTTAAAATTGAAAATAACTCGAACCGAAAGCAACCCGAATTTTATTTCCTCAAATATGTATGTTCTATTCTCAGTTTGTGTTATATTACTAATTAACAACTACCTTTAGTAATAGTTTAATATCATTTTTTTCTCCTTTAAAAGATCATATTCATATATTAACTCAAATTGAAAATTGATCGACCGATATTGACCCGACTCGAAAAGAAACTGATCCAACATTGACCTGACCCAAAAAGTCAACTGATCCGATATAGACCTGACCCAAAAAGCCAACAATCTAATATTGACCTGACCCAAAAATCCATTGATCAAATATTAACTCGACCTGACCCGAAATAACATAGACTCGAACTAAATCTGAATCAAACCCGAATTGAACTTAAACCGAAAGCAATTGAACCGAAAATCAACATGACTTGAAGTGACCCGACCTAAACCCGATCCGAACGACCCGATTGCCGCCTCTACTTAAAATAATCCTGGATAATGTGCATATACCGAAAATAAAAACAAACACTTTAACTTCAATATTACGGCAAGATATTGATTGTTAAAATATCTTAAATTTATTTTCTTACAATTATTTCAAGAATCCTATTAAATTGAGGGTAAACTACACCAAATGGAGCTAAACTAATATCACTGATTTGAAAATATTACCGAACTTAAAAAATGTTCAAATCTAACATTGAACTTTATTTTCTGACTCGTTTATGTCACTTCGTCGTTAACTCTTAATGGGACGTTAACTCAAAACGGCGTTGTTTTGGTGTGGGTGTTTTGGAGCCTAATTTGACCTAAAACGATATCGTTTTACTAGAGAAAAATATATTATATGAAAAGCATGCCTTTCAAGAAGTTTGACCCCAAGACCTATAGATGCAAAAGCTAAGCTTTAACCACTAAAACAACATAATATTATGTAATATTTACCATAAATGTTATACATGTCAAACTATTTTAGATTAATTTAGATTATTTTATGAAATAAATAATACTATAAATACTATTAATATATAAATAATATTTATATTTATATATATATATTTATAATATAAATATATTTTTTCAAAAAAACTTAAAATATTCATAAAATAATATATTTCTGTTATAAATAATGTATAAAAAACTACAAACTCTAAACCCTAAATCTTAAGATTTGGGTTTTCAGGTTTTATTATATTGTTTATAATATAAATATATTATTTTATAAATATTTTGGTTTTTTAAAAAACAATATATTAATATTATAAATAATATATTTTATATTATTTATATATCACTATTATTTATAATATTATTTATTTCATAAAATAATTTGAACTAATCTCAAGTAGTTTGACAGATAATATTTGTGGTAAAATTTTAAATAATATCATGTTGGTTTAGTGGTTAAAGCTTAGGCTTTACATTTGTGGGTTTTAGGCTCAAACCCCTTGAAGCACATGGTTTTATTATTTTTCTCCAGCAAAATGACATCGTTTTAGGCCAAATTAGGCTTCAAAATAGCCGCACCAAAATAATGTCGTTTTAGTTAACGGCGAAGTGGCATAAACGAATCAAAAAGTAAAGTTAAGTGTTAGATTTGAACATTTATAAAGTTTGGTGACATTTTGAGTCAATGGTAATAGTTTAGTGGTATATGGTGTAGTTTACCCTTAAATTAATTGTCACATACACTATTTTTCCACTTACAATTGTTTTCTTCATGAAAAATATAACTCTTTATATCCCTATGTTATAAATTGGTTGAATTACTTGAACATATAGATTTGAAAGAAGTGTGATTATTTTAAGGAAGTAAATGGATTTCTAATATATACTTGTGACTGCTGGAAGTTGTGACTTGAGAGGTTGAGATTTGGTCGATTTGAACTTTACCCGAAACTAATATAATCTGACATGAAATTGATCCAAAATCGATGTGACCCGACATGGACTTAAATTAACTCGATAATTAACCAACTCATGCTCAAACATTTTAACCGGAATCTAGTATTGACTTGACCTAAAATTGACCTAACCGGAACCTAAAGAATCTACGTTAAAGTTAATCAAATGTTAATCTGGAACTGAGTCGACCCGAACCCGACCCGACCTAACTCGAGTTAAATTATTGAATTAACCTGACATAATCTGAACCTAACTAGACCCAACCTAAAATCCAACTAAGTACCCAATTTTGCGTCTCAGAGACTAAAAAGCTCATTGTCCTACTAAACTTGCACATAACCCTATTAAAATTGCCGGGTAAGGACAAAATGAAAGAAACAATCCCTTCATACATACGATCTTCTATGGGGTAAAAAACTAATTCGACTTGAACACCTGACTGAAAACTGGCTGGAGTTGGTTATGACCCAAATTCAATCAAGTTTGACTTGATATTAACTCGAACCTGAATTAGACTCGATGATTTTAGATCCAAGTCCGACCTGAGAACGACTCGAACCCGAATTGAACTCGATAATGTGATAATCGAGTCCAACCTGATATAAACTCGAACCCGAAATTAACCTGGAAAATATCTAATATAACTGGACTTGAAACGACTTGAGATTCAATTTTACCCTATCTATAATTGACTCGATCTGTTACAAACTTGACTTGTTAACCCTGCTTGATAGTTGACCGACATATAATTACTTAACTTTATTATTACTTTAAGATATTAATTGTTATAATGTTTACTTCATTATTATTGCAAGTATTAAATTACATATGAATAAATAAACTCTAAAAAATTCACCCAAACACAAAACTTAAATTAATTTTTTTCAAGTTTTAAATATTTGTCACCGCCGCACACTTTGGAACTCTAAAGTGCAACTTATTAATTCATTTTTATCCTGAAATGAAATTTGAATAACGACATAAATGATGAGTTCCGTTGATATTCTTCGAGGGTCCAAAAGTAAAGCTTCTTTTCTAATTAAAAATAGTTTTATATTTTTTTACAACGACAAAAAAGAAATATTTTTTTAATCAAAACACAATATTTTTTTTTGTTTTAATTAAAAAATATAGTATCTAATAAGATCCTATCTATACATGAAGTAATTACTCGGTCCGTAAAATTTTTTTTATAGTTGATGTTTGTTTCTATTTTCAAAATACACATTTTTTTCTTTTTTTTTTTTTTTTTTATGGTTTTTTTTTTCAAAAATTTTACTGCTGAAATGACTAACAATCAAACTCCAAGTACTAATTTTACGATGAGAATTTCTAGGTATTATTCAAAAATTAGATTTTTAATCACTTTGCACACCAAAATTACAATGTACATAAAATGATTCGACTCAATTCAAATCAAATCATTGACTTAATTTGACATAAACCAAATTTGATTTGACCCGACTTAAAAACTGACGGAATACACAATTTTCTATCTTAATCTTTTAAACAATATCATTAGTTTGTTAAAATTGTCTTATTGTATTTACAAAACCTTGGACGGTCTCAATCCAATATTTGAGCCCAACTCGAATACAAAAAGATGTAAACAAAGTACAAACTTAAAGTGGACTCTCCATATTACAAGTAACAACTCCCTAAATACTCTAACAATAACGGATGTAGGTTGTGTTGAGCCCCTTAAAAATCTAAATTTTCTTTACTGGTTGTTTTTTTTATTGAGCGTCTATCCTGTAAATTTAACTTTTTATTAATTATCTATTTTATTGAGCGTGTTCAATCAAAAATTTTATTTATACCTATTTACGTACAAAAATTTTATATTACTGATACTTGATATATGTGTCCACCCACACAAAATTCTTAATACGCCACTAGCTTTTCAAAGTGACTTTAATTTCTAACATATCTAATAAGGTTTTATGAATAATGAACCTACTCATTAATGATGTTTATCTTACCCATACGATGCCCCCATTAAATGCAAAGCATTAATGGAACACATCTTGCTTATCGAATGATTATGACTTGCTTCTGCATCATCCTCAAGAAGGAACCAGCAACTCTTCCTCTTCATCTGCATTATGATAATATGAATAAGAATATTAAGATATATCAGATGAATAAATAGTTTTAAAATAGGGAGATTTCGCCTTACATTATTGTAAAGCTAAATTAGCTTTACACACCTGTGTATTTTTAGTATGATTAATATTTTGTCAATTCGACAATCATATTTTATGTTTTATTCTTGTAGATCATACACCTAAAGTTTAGAGTAAATTAAAATTATCTAACCATTTGTTCGATATAAAAACTTTCCACTGTTAACTATATGTTATGACCCTAAACCTCCATGCCAAGTCAGCAGCAACATGTGGCAAGGAAGACTACGTGTGAAGGGCTTGGTGGTTACAATAGTTGCTATTAAAAGGCACTAGAAGATAGAGGAAAGTTATGAAAATTGTGAAAACTGTTATCTTCTTCCTTTGTTTCTAATTATCTTTTCTAATCTTCTCTTATCTCCTATTTTCTCTTTTATTGTAATTTTTTTGTTTTTCAATGAAATTCAACTTGAGTTTTGAGTTTAGACTGAGTATTTATGCTCATAACATTAGTATTTTCATCGAGAGTCAAAAACTCATGGCCACCGTCATCCAAACATATGAAGTGAATACAAGAATGGTGAAGCAAAATAACAGAACGGTCCAAAAAATACTCAACAACTAAAATCGATTCGGCCTATCTTGATATATTAGATAGGGATGAAATCAGTGAAGCAAGTGAAGTTGTGGCTCAACAAGATCCACCATGGATGGAGATCCACCAGGTGTTCGATGAATTGTCATCACTAGTTGATAATAAAATTGCAAAACAAAATTTTCAAGGTGGTGAGAGTTTTGATTTTCCAATTGATACACCAAAGGTCATAGATTTATCTAAGACCAATGACTCAACAGAAAATCATGTTGATCAAACTATTGAACACAAGGGCAATTATCGAATGAGGTTGAGAATGTGTATTTAACAAGCGGTCAAAAGTCTTTTCCATAGCAGTAAGTGCAACAACTATGATTTTAAAGTCAAATTTTAAACTTACAAATATTCAGAATTGAACACATTGATGTTGTGTGTGCCGCATGTTTGTGATAATGGATACAAGTCATATCTTCTGGAGGTTGCATATAAGAGATTATATGTTATATCTCTGGTATTTAGAATTGTTAATGTTGGGACGAACCTTAAAGGTATTAACTCATGGATGTTTACACATGTGAAGGCATTGCCTAATATTGATGACCCTTATAAGTTTAGACTTTTGCTAATAGGAAAGTGTATGACCCATTTATTTAGAGATTTTTAAGTCAGTAAGGACAATTTTATTGGCTCAATATTTTTTTCAAACCTTGAGGACAAGGTTCATTTTTTCAGACGAGAGTGTTGTTATGACCTTAAACTTCCATGCCAAGTAGCAACATGTAGCAAGGAAGAGTACGTGTGAAGGGTTTGGTGGTTACAATAGTTGCTATTAAAAAGTACCGGAAGATAGAGAGAAGTTATGAAAATTGTGAAAACTGTTATCTTCTTCTTTTGTTTTTAATTATCTTTTCTAATCTTCTCTTATCACTTCTTTTTACTTTTACTGTAATTTTTTTTATATTTTTCAATGAAATTCAACTTGAGTCTTGAGTTTATACTTTGAGTATTTGTGCTCGTAACAATACATAACGATAAAGTATTAATATGATAAAGATATCGAATTGGTTCAACACTCCACATTATGATAGGTCACAAATACAATTATATTGACAAAATAAAAGGCTAAATCGTTAAACTATTTGTTACA
The DNA here is from genome assembly GCA_019671005.1 of Hibiscus mutabilis. NCBI lineage: Eukaryota > Viridiplantae > Streptophyta > Magnoliopsida > Malvales > Malvaceae > Hibiscus > Hibiscus mutabilis. Next base: position 7,856 of record JAGYYJ010000651.1, on the reverse strand, counting down.
ACACTACGAGTGATAGGGTCTAGTGTTTAGGGGATTTGTGGACGCGTTTTGAATTTAGCAGGTGTAGTCAAAATTAATGGTTTAGAGTTAAAATTTAAGGTTTATAGGTTAAAATTCAAGTTCCATATTACCCTAAAACTAAATCCTAAATTACAACATTGAACCTTAAATTTTAACCTCAAACTCTAAATTCTAAGCCCCTATATTTAAACTCCTAAACTGGCTCTCCAAATTCTAAAATTAAGGCACTTGTGAAAAATTTTCGTTTCAATCGTTGGAACCTGGGTTATTTTCTCTTTTAATAAATAGATGTTATTTTAATTTAATAGCTAATTTTAATAATCAGTATATATAAGTAAAATAGCCAGCAAAGGAAACATTTTGTCATATTCTTCAATTTCAAAATTATGAAGTATGTAATATATTACGTGTATGCGTTACGTTACTGCGCTCAGAAATTTGGTGAGCATGGCGGTAACCTTAGCATTCCTTTTCCAAACCCTAATCCGTAGGGATAGAATATCATTGATCAAATCCAATTCAAACTATCTAAGCGCACTGTTCAACTTCGCTTGTTCTCGAGATTTCTTTTTATCTTTATTGTTTTATTGAAAAAATTAACCATTATTCTTCATTTAGCTGGTTCTTTGTTTGGATAAATTCCGTTTATTTTTCCTGTTTCGAATTCTTGTCATTGGACAGAGAGAGAGAGAGAGAGTTGAATTCTGGTTTGTGGATTTTGGGAATTCTGGGAATCACGCCGATTTTCGGATTAGGGTGTGAATCGGCTCAACCGGCTTCGAGAAGTATGGAAAATTAAGTGCAATCGCAGTCATAAGCTCCCGCTTTGAAACCAACTAGTTAGGCTACTTGAATTTTGGTATGCATATGGTATTTTCGTAGTAAAAATGGGGGGAAAGGAAGGATCTAGTTCTGGGAATTTGAAGTCGGCTCATCCTACAGTTGCTGAGAAACTCTGGGATGGTTCCCTTAAGCTTAATTCTTCTGTAACTGTGTCGGTCGTTGCCTTCTTCAAGAGGTTATTCAACTTTTTCCTTCATTTTTTTTTTTTTCAGTTCTGAGAACAAATTCTGTTTTTGGTATCAGAGATTTCAGTTCGTTTGTTCATATTTTTTATTCCAAGAAGATGAAATTATATAGATTTTTCTTTGCATGCAATTGCTTTTAAAGTAGTTAAATTTCTGCTCAAAGCTCTGCTTTATGAACCATTTCGGAAATAAAAATGTTGTATTTTTGTATCTGCAAAGTTATCATAACATTATCAGTGAAAGTAAAAACTTTATAATATTTTATAGGATGCAAGAAATCAAGTCATATTACTAGTAGAACAAGTCAGCCCATGAACAAAGGGCAACTTGGGGCCAAATAAATTATGCAAAATTGCAGGTTAATTGGTTTATTATATTCAGATTTCTCTTCATTTTAAATGGCATAGACTACTGTAGTCAAAGAGAACTTTTTTTTTCAAGAATTTCTGATCGAATAATATAGAAAAGGGAAAATAAAATTAAACAAATTGATAAGAGATATGTTAATGCAAGCAATGCTAAAGTTGATTTGATGTAGGATCAACAATTTTTTTTCATGAGATGAAAAGAAAAATCTTCTAATCAGAGATTGACATGGAAATGAGACCATATAACAACTTCAGTAGAATTCATATTGTTACTACACACCTTGATATGGCATGAAACTGAAATGGATATTGGCCCACTAACCAATACAGCCGTTTGTATAAAGAGGAAAATGTCGATAATCCACTCTATTCAATGTGGATAGAGAACTTGAATGAGCAAATTAAACGACATGCTCTAAAGTGACACTGACACATCTAAACCTTGAGATGTAAGACCGATCAATACCTCCCCATCGCCTGCAACTAACTTCTGTAATGGGAGAGTTTGCTGTTAGTCCTCATGGGAGCCTTTCTCATAACCATTCTGATTTATTGTACATATCCCTATGCCTTCTGGCTACTGCAATGCATGGAGATTTTGAGTTTCTTAATACTAGATTCCTTGTATTCCATGATTATCATGTTGTAAACAACTTTATGTAATTTATTTTCAATTGAGTCTTTCAAAATTATCAGTTTATATTTGTTGAGTTTCACCTCATGCCTGTAGTTAGTAAATTCATTTTTTTTAACAGAAGTAAATTCAAATATGAAATCCTTTTTTGGGGACTATTTCAGGTATAATATTCGGTTCCAAATTAAATTTGGTGTCCTGGTTGAACACTTGGCATAAAGTCTCTTGGCATAATAAGATGATTGTTTCACTTAATGCATCATTCATCCTTTTAGTATGATATTATCTGATTAGGTTCATGACATAAAGATTTTAGTGGTAAATCTTCAATAGATAACCTTTTCTATGATGGTTTTGTTGTGTAGTGGTGAGAAGATGCCTGATATCGAGTGGTCTGAACTTGTAGAAGTCAAAGGAAAGGTTAGACTAGAGGCTTTTGAGAAATATATTCAAGAGCTTGCTCGCTCACGCAATAGAGGGTTGATGGTAAGATATAGTTTTTCAAGGGATATTGTCTTCAATTCAGATTATGTAGTGCGTGATTTACCTTGCCTTACATAACCAAGGTTTGAATTTGACAAACAGTTGAATACTAAGTTCCTTAGGAAATAGAGATGTTAAAGACCAGAGGTAGCCCCTAGAGGTTTCTTTCTTTTCACGTCTATAATCTCAAGTTTATATGACTTATAATGAATAAGGTGACCAATAACTAACCATAGTGATTTGGGAAATTATTTCAGAAGTCATTATCAACTCTTCATCCATAAAAATGAAAACGGTAATGAAATACATGCTACTTATAAGGCTTTTTAGCTTAGGATTTGCACATAGATAATTAGATACACTTTTTCACTTCAAATTTCTGATAGATCAATGCAATTATATTCAGGTAGTATCACTTTGCTGGAAAGAAGGGTCTTCTAAATCAGGACTGCTAGGCTTGAATCAGGTAGGTTGGTAGAAAAGGAATGCGGTTATGGTCTTTTAGTGCCTGTGGTGCATCTTGAAGATTTCTGCTCTATTTATTAATTCATATTTTCTTGTAATCTTAACAGATTTCAAAAGGGTACAAGAAAGGGGAAAGAGTGGGGTTTGCTCAACTCTCACCAGGCATTGATCTTTATATATGTCCTCGTAGTGATGCCATAATCACCATACTTGCAAAACATGGATTTTTCAAGGGCATGGCTGCTATTGAGGACAAGAAAAACTCATTAATAGGTTGTGTTGTTTGGAGAAGAAATCATGTACCTTCAGATTCTATCACAAAGAAACTTGAGAAAAAGCATTCTTCCTTGACAGAGCAGCCCCCGAGTTCCCACTCTGAGCAAAAGGTTTCTGAAAATGACTTGCCATGTGCTCAGCCCGCTCATGAATCCCAACAAGTGACGTGCACAAGCATTGAGAGCGCAGTAATCAATAGAAATGAAGGTGGCAATGCGGGGAGTAGTGACAGACAGCTTGCACTGCATACCTCTCCTGCCAGTGCTGATCTCATGCTTAAGACTTCAGCATTGAGCAACTTCTCTAGTATTTCACTAGAACTTCAAACATCCTCCTGTTCTGATTATGTCTCACTCTTCAGACCCAAGGGGCAGTCTTCTGTAAAGGAAATACCTCGTATAGATTACTCAAAACCGGAGGAAATTAAATCTTTTCTGGGACTTGAAAATCCTGTATTATCTCTGCCATCGGTTATTATAAAACAGCACATTCCTTCCATTGATGATGATGATCTTCCAGAATTTGATTTTGGGGCCGGGTGTGGCATATCTAAAACTCCAAGTAAGGTTCTGGATGCATCAGTGTTTGAAGAAAATGTTGTGGTTGAAGGATTAAAGAAAGTTGTTTCGACATTTCCATTGGCTTCGGCAACTACGCAGTCTCTACCTGCTCAGAATAAAAGGCTGGCAGAAGGTTTCATTCCTCCTGGGTTTGCATTCAACAGCAGTCTGAACTTGCCTGCAGGAAAGAAAGTTTGTAAGCTTGATCAGGTATCAGTGTTACCAATTTTAGAAGCAAAACATACTGCTAAAAGCAGCTCAGTCTTCGCACCTGTTATCACTAGCATTGTTGCGCCACAAAAGAATATTTTCGATGATGATGACGACATCCCTGAATGGTGTCCACCACATGTAGAGCTCCCCGAGCAAACGTTTCTCGGATCAACAACGGTAGTAAGAACTTCTATCCATCCTACTTTATCAAACCCCAAGTTAAGAAGTTCATCTCCAGGTCATCCAAATCCCCCCTTCCCTTCTTTAGCTTTTCAGTTGCCTTTTAATACCCAAAGATCAAGTTATGCAAACCAGTCTACGGTAACTGCCTCTGTGAAACCACAACCAAGACAAAGTGAGAGATACATTCAAAGGGCTCCAAGTTCTTTGATGGGGTCCAATTCCAGCCATCTTTTGAGGCCACCCATCCACCTTCCTCAGTGGAAGGGCAAGGGCCGATGAAATGAAACCAGCTAACTGTTCAATATATGTGAGATAGTTAAAGCACTGTACAAAGCTTGCTCCAAAAGGGGAGGGATGACGACTTCAAAGAATCCGTAAGGTAAGGCGAAATATGGATTTGCAAATAAACAATTTGTTTTAATGGTGCTTCACTAGACTACAGTTTTCCAACTAGAGTTTGTCAGGTTTTTCTGCATTTTAGACTACAATGTCGTTTTTAAATACTTTTTAAGTTTTATCTTAAATCTCCCTTCAGCTGAAGCAAAAACTGCCCAAATCTGAGGTGAAAACTGTCTAAGTTGCACTTTGACCCTTTATAAATGCTGAAATCTGCTTTATGCTAATGTTTTTTTCCCATCTTTTTTAAGCCAGAAGAGTATCAGCAATCAAGGGAATAATTCTCCAAAATCATAAGCCTGTATTGTCTACTGTACTATTTCTGTACTATTTAATTTGATTGCATAAGCTTTTTCTAATTATCTTTTAGAAGGGTTAAATATTCATTCAGGCCCTATACTAGTCTAGTGTTTTTTTTTTTTGGTCTGATACTTGAAGAAAAAGCAACCTCGTTTTGATACCTTGGTTTTCCAGTCTTTTAGTTGCCAAATAATGTCACCATTTATTTGCAATTTGCATGTCACTTTAAGTTGATGTTTTTAACTTCAAGATTTCATCTTTTTCACTTTTCCCATATGGGTGTTCTTCAAAGTATGATTTTTTTTTTATTTCATGAAATTGTTTTCTCCATTTCTTGGAGATCTCAATTCTCACTTGTAAACCATTCTGTTTAGATAAGTTGAGAAATGCTTTCAGATAATTTGATCTGAGATGCGGGTGTTTAGCATTGCCATTAAAAAATGTTTTTAAATAGATAAAACATCTGTTTTAAACATTATTTAGTAAAGGGAAAACTTCAATACAGAAGTTTACACGGTCTTTTTAATTTTAGGGGTTAGGAGTGTAATTTAGGGTTTAAATGTTGGGGGTTTAGGGTTTAGAATTTAAGGTTAGTGTTTAGAATTTAGGGTTTAGGGTGTTAGAATTAGAAATTTAGAATTTGTATTTTGTAAGGTAAAAATACAAGCTTGTGTAAAATAAATTTTATACACTGTGTATCAAAATTTTATCCTTTAGGAAAATATGAAAAATAGATGGTATTAACGAGGGAAAATAGGTAATTTGGCTCAAAAGTGTTTTTGACAAAAGTAAAAAAAAAATTAAAAATTTCAGTTTTTGAAAAATTTCTTTCAACAAGTTGAAAATTATCTTTAGCAGGAAAAGCTACTTATTTTGGTAGTCAAAGCATTGCTAATAGTGTGATTCTACAATTCAAAGTTTTTTTTTTTTTTTTTTTTGTAAATTGTGTTTTGAACCATTAGGAAGAGCTTGTAATTGCCTTTTGGGTTTGATAAAATAATATTTATCAATTTAGTTTTGGTTTTATTTTAAATACAAAATATTATTCGTCTATGTTTACAAATTTTGAAAGTATTGAGTGCTAATTGGTAAATTTGCAATAGAGTATCTTAATTTTAGAAACGAGATAAATTCATCTAGTTAATAGGGTAATTGGCACCCAATTTACAGCAGAGTAATTGATGTTGGAATAATTTTGAATGTGATAAAATTTAAACCATAATACATTTGAAGAGAATTTACATAAAATAACTTACAGATGAAGTTTGAGCATATTTTAATTTTAGAAATAAGATTACTACATTCAGTTATTAGGTAAATTTGAAGAAAAAATAAGACTTACCAAGAATCAAACGAAGTCTGAGCATGTAATTAGATCAAATGATACCGTATTATCCAATCAATTTTCTATATGTTTAGGGCAAGAGATATAATGACCTGCTAGTGACGAACATAAATGAACCTCTTATTTTTTGTTTACCTTAGTTTAATTTCACTTCGTTTTAGAGCCCCAACTGCCCCCACTATGTTGTCTATCCCAACATTCTTATTTAGAAATTTAAGGGTACATGGTGCTCACACATCCTCTAAAATTCTTTATATCTGAGATCGATTCCTGAAATTCCATTTTTTTCTGCAGGTGCATATAAAATCCCTGCAGGTTTTACTGCATCAGCAAATGGAATGAAATACCCTTCTCCATGGATATATAATATATATATATATATAGCCTGGGAAATAATATTCGTATTTTTAACATAATCCACCAAGACGATGATGGAAAAAGAAAATGGACCAATAAATAAAAGAACCAACGCAATAAGTTGGCAGCTACCATTTACAAACCAATGTATCAGTATCATGTACAAATTTCACCAGTAACGGGATTAAAGTTGACTTTGTATTTATTAAAACACGAGTATGTGAGAGTTTGATTTCCACAAGCACGTAATTTCTAGAGCTGGAGAAGGATTTGTGAACTTTACAGTAAATTGGATAATCAGTTAGCCCTTACCACGTCGACGAAATCATCGTCGGTGAGCCAGTCATTTGACTCCTCGCCTTCAGAATATTTATCTCGAGGATTTGATTGGCCTGCTTTCTGCAAATCGCCACGAGTTTCTGGTCTATTGTTCAGCTGAACCCAGTCATTGGATACACTGGAAGAAGGAGCTTTTTTGTGCTGTTTCGACTTGGGCCCAGATACTCTATTAGAAAGATAATTATCATCGTCTTCCAGATCACTGAACGAAACATCCTCTTCGTGTTCCAAGTTATTCTCGACTCTCACGGAACTTCCACTGGAAATATCTGCTTCTTCCACCCATTGCTCAGCGTTGTTTTCACCCGAGGTAATCTCTAATCCTTCTGCTGCATTTACAATTTCACCGACCCTCTCCTTAGACGAGACATTCTCTCGTATTGTCTCACCAAACTTGCCACTCTCCTGAGATGCATCAAGACTTCTGTTTTCAGTTTGTGCATTCTTATTGTTTTGCAGCTTCTGCAGAAGTGCATCTCTAGTTTCAACAACCTGCAACATAAATAACCTTCAAGAAAATGGTTTTGATTGCACGGAACAAAGCACGATTTTTCAGCCACAAAGTGAACGTATAACATGCATAGAAATTAGTTAAAATAGAGTGAATATGAAAAATACATGCATATGCATTAGAGATTAAAGAGAGTGCTACTGGAGAAAATATTGTTAGAGTTGAATCCCTGATTTATATATTTTCCAAATACCCATGATGGATTTGGATATACTATTTTTTTTTGGTGAATATACTATTTTCTATGGTTTTGGTGGATCTACCACAAATTAGTCTCTACCAACTTAGTGAAAGACCAACGCAGTGATTGCTTTACAGATTAAAGAGATTAGAACAAGTATTTTTCGGATTCAGAACATTACTATACCAGAAAAGAA
>JAGYYJ010002155.1:0-27597 GCA_019671005.1 Hibiscus mutabilis | reverse complement strand
AAAAAATATGTCAAAAAACATGGATAAATACGCTACAAATGCAGAATTATTTTTATTTAAAAAAATAAAAAACAAATTCAGCGGCCAGTAACTATTATTAAAATTGGTGTTGTCGACGACTAAAAAAATAATTCAGTTAAAACTTGCGGCAGAATATTTCTGAGAGAAAACTAGGTTTAAGTGAATAGAGAAAACTTGAGAGTTATGACTCATAAATTAAAAATTAAATTGAATTTTAGTATTTAGATTGTTAATGATTTTAACTTTAATAAAAGTTATTATTCGATTAAAGAAAGAAAACATATTTTTAATATTAATTCACAATAAAAAATATTATTCAATTTTAATTCAAGCCATACAAACTTAACCGAGTTCCAGAAAAAGAACAGAAAGAAACTGGCATAAATTAAATTAAATTAATTAAATGGGTTAACACTTTGAAATCAAAGTATTAGTATGGGATGATGAATACTAGTACTTTCTTTCTTCTTCCGGGGTGGAGGGGGATGCATTACAAATGGAACAGTTTGGAATTAATTTTATGCTTGTTCCTTTTGATCCAGAGCTATGGGGACATGTTTTTTTCAGCAATCTCTTCGAGTCGAGTCAGTTCTGGTAACACTTCCTTGTCGAGGTCCGGCCTGTCTCGCCGTCTCATTTCCGCACATCGAATTGCCAGTTTGGCCAGTGACATAGTCTCTTCAGTTGGCCAGTCGGACACTGCAGGGTCCAGCATCTCTTCAAATGTGCCTTTCTCCATGGCTAGCGCAACGTGGTGTGACAACCCCATTGGTGGCCTTGCTGTTAAGAGTTGAAGAAGTATGATCCCTAAGGAATACACATCAGATTTTACCCCCAGCACACCTGTTTGTTGATACTCCGGATCGATGTAGCAAAATGTTCCGGCTGCCGACGTTACGCAGCACTGTGTTGCGTTCTCTGCAACCGCAGGTACTAGCTTGGCCAACCCGACATCACTGATCTTGCTAACGTAGTTGTGGTCCAGCAATATGTTGGCAGGCTTCATGTCACGGTGCACGATCGGTTCTGGTTTTGTTTGATGGAGAAAAAGTAGTCCCTTTGCAATATCTGCAGCGATTCGGAACCTGAGTTGCCAAGACAATACTGGCATGTTCCCTTTCCTAAATAGACAATCATCTAAGCTTCCCCTAGCCATGTATTCATACACTAGAATCCCATACTCCGGGCAGGCTCCTAGAAGAAGTACCATGTTAGGATGTCGTATGCAGCTCAGTACTTCAATCTGCAAAACAATAACCAACAGCATCGTGTTCGAATAATTTTATGCCTTTAACGAATCCCTTAATTGATTATTCGATTATATTATCAGTTGTTTACCTCTTGCAGAAACTGTAATCTCCCTTGAGCGGCATCCGGTCGCAAGACTTTAACTGCGACATGTGTATGATCAAGATAACACTTAAAGACAGGACCGTAACCTCCTTCTCCGATTTTTCGATTGGGGGCAAAGTTATTTGTAGCCTTTTCAATTTCCTCAATGGTGTATCTCCTGCATTTGATATTACCATTGGATAGAGTCTCCAACATCCTCTTCATTTCCTCTGTTTCTCTTAGTGCACCCCCTCCTGAACTTGATGACATTTGCTTCGATTGAACTCGTTTCTGTACTGCTTCAGCTGTCTCCATGGCTGCTTTGCACTTTGCTCTCTCTTTCTCTACAGCTGACATTGCAGCTTCCTCGGCTCGTTGTGCCTCTTCCAAGCTTTGTTCTCCTTGACTTTTGCCGTTCTTTATCTCGATTGCCTGAGGTTAACAAGTCTACAAATCAGAAAATTTCACACGGAGGGAGGGCTAGAAGATGGCATGCTTGATGCTTGTACCTGTTGTTTTGCTGAAATTGCTAGTCTGCATGCATTACCGTATAAGTCCATTGTTTGCTTCAGTTCTTGCTTTAGTCTCTTCATTTCAGCTTCAACTTCGTCCTGGTCGGTTTTTGATAAAATAAGTCGAAAATCATCTTCAACATGTGCTATGATAAGAGATGAATGGAACCTGCAGGTGTCTATCTTAAAGCTAGACTTCCATAGGAGACATACTGATTAACGTACCAGATTCTGAGATGAACAAGATGATGATCTTCCACTGTCACACGACGGTTGCGAGAAATCAAGTAGAGAATCACGGTTAGTCCACCTCATTCCTGAACGCGTTGATCCTATGCTAAAATCTGTGCAGTCTGATAACCTCATATTTCGACTAGAGTCAATGAACGAATCAAAGAACAAAGATGAACCACAATCAGTGCTTGGTCTGTCCGAGCTGACAAATGATATATCAGTATCCGATTCTGATAAATCCCCGAATGCTCTCGCGAGACTGGCTCTTGTAGGGGGATTTTGTGACCTGATTTTGTAAAGATGATGGTTAGTTCACCAGCAAGGCCATGTAATTAAAAAACAAATATCTTCATATTGACAGATGAAAATTTGATGAGTGCAAAATTCTTTTTCATCCCATTTTCTACAACAATCCAAGTTCATTTGCTTAACAGGATTGTTCCTCGAGACTTGCCTGGGATTACAGTCGATTGAAATGCGATTCTTGGTCACCGAATTATTATCTACAGCATAGTCAAGATGCAAATATTGCAGTTTCAATTAGTCTAGATGTGAATGGAAACTAAATTGAAAGGAGATTAGTGTAGAAGGGAAACAAACCTCCTTTTCCTGGACCAGGATTACTCATGGAGGGCTTACTCATAGTAAAGCTAACGGTAGTCAGTGTCTTAATTTGATCAAGCAATGGGGAGGGGAATGGAGCTGCACGAACCGCGTTTCGCACCGAAGATACCTTTCCTTTGGAAATGACATATACGGTGCAGAAGTCTGGTGTAGCTTTCGCTACACAGCTCGGTATGTCGGCCCTGAATTTTCTGCATAACGATCATTTGCATCTCTAATTGTTAAACTAACTATTTCAGAGACATTTGTTACTATGTAGTAGAGTTTAAATTCTGATTTCTCCTACAAAACCAATCATGTTGAGACCTCTCATTCAGAACACATACCTCATAAATCCGCTTCGAGATGGGGCACCGAGAACCAATTTCTCAATCGCAGCATAAGAAACGTATTCAGTCAATGCTTTTACAACATCTGTATCTTCAAGTACCACATCAATAGAATGTATCTGTTGTAAAGGACAATAAAACAGGAGACATGAGGATATGTTCCGTCTTCGGGTTGCATTCGCCATTCAATTCATGAACTTACATCTTTTCGAGTACAAAAACAATGGAAGGTGAGGAACAATTCCTTGGATAGCTTGTCGGTAGTCTGTTTGCTCGAGGAGTCGGTACCGGAACTTGGTCCATTAGGGGGTTTATTAACAACATGGATGAGCACAACAGATTGGCTTTTGGAAAGAAGATGTTCAACAGCCCATCGTAAAGCATGTTGGCTGCCTTTGTCCTTGTCAATGGCAACCGCCACCAGCCCCTTGCCACCGCCTTTCTTCATAGATGTACTTGAACTTCCCTTGGGATTCCACATTCTGCTGTCTGATTAGTCTCCTCTCAAACAACTAAAAACAAAAAGGAAGAAAGAGGTTTGAGAGGGACAAACACCTCTAAATCTCTACGCAGCAGGCATTGCCTTTTATCGTATCCCTTGCTCGAAAATTAGGAGTTTTTGTCCGAGATTTGTGTTCCTGTAATTAACAAAACAAACAAAACTTAAACTCCAGGCCTATATTCCTTCTCCCTATTTCTCCGGTTTTTCCATGGGTGTATTATAGGAAAACTGACGTCCCTTGTACCAACAAATACGAGCTATATGAATAGAAATCTTTCTCTTGGTGTCTACACGTATTGGAAAAAACTTTTTAAACGTGAGTTTTAGTTTTAGAGTTTATGAGTTTTAGTTTAGAGTTTAAAATTTATGGGCTTATATTGCAGGGTCCAGAATTTAAGGCTAGTGTTTAGAATTTAAGTTATAGAGTTTAAGGTTTAGGGTTTAATTTTTTAGAGTTAGAGTTAAAAATTTAGAATTTAAATTTTATAGTGTAGATATGCAAATTTATGTAAAATTAATTTTATAATATCAAAATTTTGCGTTGAATAATTGTACATATATTTGTTTACTTTGCGTGGAACAATTTGTACTCATTGATGAATATTTTATGTATAGATTTGACAATATCATAGATGACATGAAACAATATATAATACTTATATGGTTATATTTTGATATATAAACTGTGTAAATAAAATTTACACGCCTTTCGTATTTAAGCTATGAAATTTAAAACTTAAATTTTTAAACTCTAAACTCTGAATTCTACCCATAAATCTTAAATTCTACCTCTATAACATAAAATCCTAAACCCTAAACCACAACTTAAATCTCTAAATCCTAGAATTGTAAACTGTGTATCAAAGTATTTTCTTTAATTATATCAATAATATATGTAATTGTTTTACATATATTATTTAATATATTGATTATTAAAAATGTTAAATATAAAATTTAGATAGCCTTCAATGAAAAGGCATAAGGATAATTTCAGCCCTTAACATTTACAATTTTTGTCATTTTGGCTTTTTTTTAAAAGATGAATTTAGTCCTCAACCTGTATTTTTTTGTCAAATTACTCATTTTTTAACTATCATATTATTAAATTATTAAGAATTTAACGGTAATGACATGCCACATACATGTAACCTATCACTTTTTTACATATAGAATTAATTTTAATATTAAATATAAAAAACAATTAAAAATCAAATAAAATATTAAAAACAATTGAAATTAAAATAAAAAACAAATTAAATATGTTTTACAGTAAACAACAAATATAATTTTCAAAACCCTTAATTAGTTTAGAATTTTTTATTTAAATTATTCGAAATATTGAACATAACTTTAAAAATCCTTAATTATATTTTCCCTAAACAGTAAAATTTATTTAACTTTCCTATGTTTGTTTATTGCTTTCATTTTTAATTGTTTTTAAATATTTTATTTAAATTTTGATTACTTTTTATTTTTTTTTATTAAAATAAAATTATATTCTACATGTAAACATGTGATAGATTAGATGATATGACATTTAAAATATATTGTCGTATCATCGACATTAAGTTTTTAACTGTCTAATTAACATTTTTGTTAAAAAATGAGTAACTTGACAAAAAGATACAGGTTGAGGGCTAAATCTATCTTAAAAAAAGATGAGGGCCAAAATGACAAAAATTATAAACTTTAAGGACTAAAATTATCCTAATGCCCAATGAAAATAGTTTTAGACTTTCATACGAATATTTTCAATTTAATATTAAAGGTTTAATTTGTTAAAAATATCATTATAAGGATAATTTAGTAATATATACTATTAAATAATTTTATATTCCACCAATCAAATATCATATTCTTACATTCTAACGAAATGAACCAAATAAATTAATGTAACCTTTTATAATATGCCAAATAATTTTACATTTTAATAATTTTATTTTTAAAAATAATCTTACATTTCGTGAATTATGTTTTATCTATTTAATACAATAAAAACATTTTGATACATCGGCCGTGTAAACTAAAGTTTACGCGTGCCTTTCAGTTTTAGGTGTTAGGGTTTTTGTTTATGGTTTAAAGTTTAGGGGTCTCGGGTTTAGAATTTAATATTAGTATTTAGAATTAGGGTTTAGAGTTTAGTTTTTAGGGGTTAGAGTTAAAATTTTAAATTTTATAGTATAAATATACAAATTTATTTAAAATTTAATTTTACACAGCCTGTGTAATAAAATTTTTCCTTAATGTAAATAAGTTCAGTTTGTTTTATTGGCTTATTATTTTTTAATCAATTTGTACACTAATTTTATTGGCTTTAATAAATTACCGTAAATTGTTTTAAAAAAAATGTTATATTAACCCTTTTATAAATCAACATTCTGAAATTAAAATATTTATACTATTTATTAAATTCTGATTAAGTTTGTATTATGAATTAACTCAAAATCAATTCAATTGAAAAATAATTAAAATACCCTTACTTTTATAAAAATAATATTATTTTTTTATCATTTTGTACGTATATATAATATTTAAATAATGCAATTAAAAATCATTACATTGGAGTCAAATCAAGACCAATAACTTTTAATACTCAATATGAAAACTTATTTTTATCAATTCACCTGTAATCATTGTATATTTAATATTCTAAATATTATGTTCGTAAACAACTTTTTAAGCTAAAACTAAAAGTTGAAAGTATTTTTAGAAGTTTGACTGGTCAAATTTGTTGATATAGGTGTTTAGTAAATAAAAGATTGTAATAACGGATTGAAGTGAAATATCTCGTTTTAAAAAACCTCCTTTTAAGAACTTTTTGAGTTAAATGTTTAAATAATATTGTAAATACTATTTTATCTTTAAAAATTATAAAAATTTCTCTAAATAACATAAATTTGATTTACTAATAAAATTAAAAAATTAATTTCATAAATAAAAATTTAATATATAAATTAATAAATACATATAAATTTAATGATTAATAAAATTATATTTAAAATATATTTTCATAGATAATAAATTAATATATACATTTAAATTTAATAATTATTAAAAATATATTAAAAAGATAATTTCACAAATAAAAAATTAATATGTACATCCTTATCTATACTCAGTAATAATATTAAAAAATTATTTTCACAAGCTAATTAATATTAATAAGTACAAAATGTTAACAATTAATAAATTATTCAAACAAGTATTAAATATAATCATGTCCTTATATGTCATTTTGCTTGTTCAAATTATCAAACAGCTGTTAACTATCAGTTAATTTTACCAAACACTTTTATACAATCAACTAATATAATCAATTAATCAAATCAACTAATGTTATTAGTTATCCGCTATCAGCTAATGTAATTTGCTACTAGTTATCCGCTAATTGTCAGATTAATTATATAAATTATGAAATTTAAAATACATATATAACGTGTCTTATCAGATGATGACACCAACTAAATTGGAAAAGTGTGCATAAAATAATAATTTAATTTGTTTGCACTAGTGAATATCAAGAGCTAAAAATATCAAAGAATATATTATTTATACAAAAAATAATGTTGTACAAATATGTATCGATTAAGCAAATTAGGCGTATATCTGCTAATAATGTTTAGAACTCTTGATTTTTTTTAATAAAAAATCAATTAAACCTTTATTTCTTCTGAAACTCAATTAAACTTTGAAATCGAAAAAATAAATTCTTTCATGAATTTTAAAAATATGCATCTCGAGTCGTAAAATTAAGGTTTTGATAAAAATTATCAACATTTAATGGTCAAATACAATGATAATAAGATTTATATCCAGTGTCGTTGTGGAGACTTTTAATTTTTACAAAAGCCTTCTTTTTAGGGTTTAATGACTCATTTTAGAGTGTAGGGGATTAGAAGTAATGATTAGAATTTAGGAGTTTAAGTTTAGAGGTTAAGGTTTTAAGGTAATATGTTGAGGATTTAGGTTTTAACCTATAAACTTTAAATTCTATTCACAAACACTAAATTCTAAACTACTAAACCTAAAGTCCTAAACCTTACACTATAAATTGAATCTATAAACTCTAAAACTAAGTCGCTTGTGAAAATTAAAAATTTCTAAAATAATTATTCATGATAATATATTCTGATACTCTTGTGTTGGTTGTTTTTTTTAACCACAATTATGCATAGAAAAAGAAATCATTTTCTTGTAACATGGTTTCTGTTTGAATTCCTGCTTTGGTGATTCACTATTTTACTTTTGCCTATTGTCCTAGCAAAACCGTGTTTTGCCAGACCATGTGTTTCTGTTGATTTTGCTACAATGGAGAAACCTGAGATAATTTCTACACCAATTACCGCAGTTACCATGCGTTGGTGCATCCAAGGAAAATATGGTTCTGAAGATCCAATTTTATATAACACACATGTCATGGAAGACATGTTTAGTACAAAAAATATAAAAAAATACATGTGTAGGCCATGTAGGCTCGCGATTCAAAGAATCACTAATATAAAAAAATAAAAGAATTTTGACAAAAAAACAAAAACAAGCAACAAATATTTGCATTTGTTTCCTCTTCATTTCAAAGAAATTTCCATCAAATATTTGCCTTCTTTTCATATGTTCTTCCTTCACCAACTCAGAAATGTATGAACCAGCTCCATGTCTAGAATTCAGCCCAACCAGGCTTTCGTTCCATGCCATCCATCCATCATGCAATTTTTTGCTCTTCATGAAAAGACATAGCCGAGAACATTTGGATTCCTAATATTCGCACATCTTCTTCAGCTCACTCCCGTGAATCTCTATAGCTCAACGATCAAAGGACGAAGTATCACCCTTCGTTTTACTCTTTTTTTCGGGGATGGTTATGTTCACTTCACCTATAGTCGAAGACGTGTCGTCGTCGTCGTCGTCGAAATAGTCGTCTCCGTCTTTCAACTCTTCAATGTCTTTCACTACGTCCTTCAACTCGGGTCTTGCATCCACATCCTCTTTGCAACAACGTAACCCGATCTTCAACACGCTCATCATCTCGCCTCTACTGCTCTGCGCTCCTCTCATCTCCTTGTCGAACACTTCATTCACCTTCTTCGCCTTAACCATCTTATGTACCCACGTGGCCAAATTCATGTTACTATTGTAACTCGGTGTCAGATAGTTCTCCGGAAACCTTCCCGTTAAGATCTCCAAGATGACTATACCTAGGCACCACACGTCGGTTTTCCTGTTTATTTTGCCGGTCTTGGCGTACTCCGGTGATTTGTAAGCTGTCATCATCGTGTGAGCCTGCTCCTGGTTTATCAGTGACCTTAAAGCATAGTCACAGAGGATAGGCTTGTAGTTCTTGTCCAAAAGCACATTGGAAGATTTCAAATGCCCGTGCGGAACAACTAGGGTTGGGAGTTCGTCGTAGAGATATGCCAAACCTTTGATGATTCCTTTTACGAGATTCAACCGAGTCAGCCAATCTAGACCCGGTCTATCACTGGAACGGTTGGCTGTACAAAAGAGCCCGAGTTAGTAACTTAAAATCAAATGAACCCAAAGACTGGTTTCGGTGAAAAAGAAAATGATATTCTTCCTAACAACAACAGATTCGAGTTCAAATAATTTTGTCTGTAAAGTATGTTGCCTTACTAATAGGGTAAGAAAAAACCTATGAACGATACTATATATTGCATTATAATCAATTTAAGACTACTAAAAAAGTAACTTAAAATCAAAGGACAAAAATTATTTGCCTCTTTTCGGTGTCCATTTATATGTCTCAACACTAAAAATTAAATTTTAAGCTATAACCTTAAATTTTAAATTCTAAACCCTACACCTTACCCTAAAATAAACCATAACCTTAAACCCTAAACCTGATTTTTAGTGTAAGGGTAGGAGTAACAAAAAGGCAGATGATTTCTATTTAAAATCAAATGGTTAGTGCAAGCGAATTAGGAGTAAAAATCATATGTCCATTTTCGGTATCTCTATTTATGCCCTATCATTAAAAATTAGGTTTAAGGCGCAAGATTAGGGCTTAGAGTTTATGGTTTAAAGGATTGGGTGTATGACGTATTTTTAGGGTGTAAGATTTATGGCTAGGGCTAAGAATTTAATTTTTAAGGGTTGACATAAAAAGAATACCGAAAAGAGACATAATTTTTGTTCAGAGAGACAAAATTTCTACTCAAGAAATAAGAATAGAATTTGTTAGTCTCTTTTTCATGCCTTTTGTATACCCACTAATGATTCTATATTACATGTATAGAAATATGAAAAAGGGATAAAAGAATTTTATCAGAGAATTAGGGGACGGGAATCTCACCATGGAGGTGATTAGCCAAGCTTCCATCAACTAAGAAGTTGGTAACCAAAAGCTTCTCCTCTTTCCTGTAGTAATAAGCCAATAATGGGAGTAAGTTGGGATGGTTCAACTTTCCTAATCGTCTCATGTGCTCATGAAATTCTTCCTTCCCCACGTGATTCATTTGCTTATAGTTCTTCACCACTACCGCTTCACCCGTCCCTATAATGGCCTTGTACGAAGCTCCGAAATTCCCACTACCCAGAATCTCAGCCGACGCCTTCAACAGATCTTGCAAGTCGAACCTTTGGACGTCATCTCTAAAGAACATCAATTCTGACTTTTTCACATTGGGGGCTGGACTCGCCTCCGGACCTTTCTTTGCCCCATGGACGGAAGGTGACGGCGGCCTATACGACTCTTCAACGAATGCTTCCTCCTCCGTTGTTTCAGATTCTCCTCTCCGCCGTAGGAGAAAGAAAATGAGCAACGCAATCGCCACCGCTAACGCTACAGATACCGCAACGAGGGCAATCGTTTGACCAGTTGACGACTTCTTAATTGTGAGCGGCAGAGGGGTAGGCGGGGAGCTAGGCGGAGGGCCGGGTGGCGGACGGCTGAGTTTGGGGCATTCTTTAAGAGGTGGACCGCATAGATTTTTATTCCCTGAGAAAAAGTTTGCAGCCATTTTACTTAAGGTTCTAGGAATAGGACCCTCGAGTTGATTGTTAGCCAAGTTCACCATCTTCAGACCCTCCCCGATAAACTCCGGCACCCGGCCACTAAATTCGTTCCCCTCCAATTTCAGAATTATTAGCCTCGGCAATGTCGTTAGCGACGAAGGGATCGAACCATTAAACACATTATTTGCCAAAAACACTTTCCTCAAGGAATACATCCCTTCAAACGTATCGTCCGGAATCTCCCCAGAAAAATGATTATTCGATAAAAACAAAGCCTGCAATCTAGATACCTTCTTCATATCAGGTATTCTGCCTTCAAAGTTATTGTTCATAAGACTTAGGGTTCGCAAGTCCTGCAACGCGTCGAGACTTTCAACATCCACCACCCCCGATAGACCCATGTTCTCAAGCTGCAGACCTATTACTTTACCATTCCCGTCGCAAAGAATGCCAACCCAGTTTGATTTCGCTCCGGTACACGGAGAAGTCGAATCGTTCCAAGTGTTAAGAGCCAATGGGTCCGTAAACGAGTGCTTAAACGTCACGAGGGCATCAGTTTCCGTCTGGTCACCGGCGGAGTGGACGGCCGTCAATGAAGAAGATGAAAAAACAACGAGTGCGAGAAATATTAACGATGTAGTATTTGGCATGCGCACAAGCCTAGCTATGTGCGTGCCCATTACCATTGCTAGCTACAACGTGGAAGCTTTGGTATGTAAGCAGTTAGCAATGGCGCCGGTATCGGGAAAGGGTTTTGATTGCATGGGCTTTTACTAATCAATTCTGAGCTCGTTTCTTTTTCCTTGCGGTTTACGTTTTCTATTTTTCGAGGTTTGAAATTGTTGGTGGTGTGTTTTTGGAGGTGGGGGGGTGGAAGAAGAAGAAAATCAGGGGACAAACGCCATAGCACGATACGTTTGGCGTAAAATCCCAAGAATAGAAGAGTTGGTGGGGATACAGAAACAAGGGAGAGGGTCCAAAGTTGGTGAATTTGAGTGAACAATGCTATATTCTTACCCTCTGCCCAAGATTTTGTGGTATACAAGCTGAGCTGCGCATCAGAGAAATCTAAGGCCCGCCTTCGAATTTTATGCATTTTTGCACTCTATTCATTTCGACGGTTTAAGCCTTTTCTCTATTTCTAGTTTACGTCTTGGAAAACAATATTCAATCACGTTAAACTCTAATTGTAGACATCCATTTTTCTAAAAGGTTCTTTCAATCATATATACATATGTAATATATAAATAATACATATAATTATAGATATATCATTATACTATATGCACTAGATCTCTTAACAAGATTATGAGTTCGAGTTCTGATGTTATGGATGGAGTAATTGGATTGAGAGGTAACCAGTAATGGATCCAGAAATATATTTGAGAGTGTACACACATAAAATCTTAAAATTTCAAGGTGGGCACAAATCATAAATATTATTAAAATTTAAGGACTAATTCATAAAAAAATTTAAAAAATGGAAGGTAAATATGTAAACTTCAAAAAGTTTAGGGTGAACTCGAATCCACACTACATTACATTTGGATCCGACCTATGTAATACCCAATCTAAGCTAACGAGTCAATAGATTAAATACCTCTAATTATACAAACAAATATTTACATCTCTTTAAATATATTATAAAAATAAAACACGATTAAAAACCATCCTACGTCACATTTTTTTAGATGAATGTTTCTCTTACTTTTTTTCTCTCTCTTCTATTTCAGTTTGAATATAGGGTTACATTTTAAAATAGTTTTAAATATGAATTATAAACCTATACTTGTTGAATCCGGTCATGCTTTATGTCGGACATTGTTGTAAAATTTAAATTATAATTGTATCAGTTGAATTATCGATTTTTAGTTCAAATGATTAATGCAATAAATGATTCGACGATAATTGTAACAATAATTAGGGTTAATAGTTAAAAAAGTGTTTAATCTATACTTTTTTCAGTTTGTTTTTTAACGTTTTTTCGGGTTATTTTGGTGCCTAACGTTTTATTCCGTAATTCAAATTGAGTTTTTTCCGTGATGGACGTTTAAAATTTTCTGTTATCCAATAAAAATATGACGTGTGACATGCTCTTGTATTTTCTTTAATTTTTTATTTTTCTAAAAATAAGAAAATCTTTAATTTTATAAAAAACTCAAAATCTTTAATTTTTCTAAAACACCCCAAAACCCAAACCCTAGATGCCAAAATTCCTCACATCCCACCACCGGCCATCTACGACTGAAAGCCCCATAATCTTGTCGTCGAAAACTGGCGAATAAATCGTCGATTGCTCCGTCGATGAACATTTAAAAATGAAGAAAAAAGAGATCAACTGGGCTTCTAATCGACGGTTAGAGGATGAGGGATGTTGAACGGTGAGGTACCCGACGCTTGGGTGGTGAACGGTGAACCACCGACGTGGGGGGATGTCGGACGGTAAGGGAGATGTATTTGAGGGTTTGTTTGAAAGAAATTAAAACTTTAGGGTTTTTTTAAGAAATACATAAATTTTAAGTTATTTTGAAATTAAATAAATAGATAAAAACGGGCCATGTGTCATGTTATAATTGGTTAACGGAAACTTTTTAACAGCTGTTGACGGAAAAACTCAATTTGAGTTACAAAATGAAACGTTAGGTACTAAAGTGGCCTGAAAAATAGGTTTGATACCTTTTTAACTATTAAGCCTAATAATTAAATAGAAAATAATTTTTATTAGTTCAATCGATTTTATTGTTAATAATTTTTTACTGGTCACTCTAATCAGGAGTAGGAGTATTAGTTGGTGAATTTATATTTTATATGTAAGGGGTGAATTTATTATTGGGAGATTTTAGGGTGAAACGCGTTAAAATACGGTTAAAATGAAGCGGTACAAAATACTTACAAAAGGCAAAATTAAGGGAATAATCTCGATTGGAATTTTATTTAGGGAATAGGGGTTGTTCAGTTGAAATTTTGGAATGTAGGCCAAAATCCACAGGACCTCGCCATGTGCTCCTGGCGTCCTTGGACCTCGCCATGTGGAGGTGGCGAGGTGCTGTGAAACCCCTTAATCGGTTCAGTCAAGCATGGCAAGCCACTACCATAACATGCAAGTTGCGAAATGCAGCTTTATACGTTGGGTGAAGCTCGCCACCTAAAGGTGGCGAGGTGCTATTGAGTCAGCATGCATGCACATACCAGCTTTCACGTGAAAGCTGGTCATGGCAGCATTATTGTTTTTTTTGTTTTACATTTGTATAGGCTATATAATAGTAGTAGTGTATGGAGAAAATTTTGAGAGAGTTATAATTGTATTGTATTCAGAGAGGTTGAGACATCGGGTGATCGTTTTTGAACATATATTCGAAGACGGTGAAGATTGTTGAAGTGTATTTTTGTAGATCTTCTCGGTTTCTCAGAAGTAAGCGTTTTTTTTAATTAACCTGTTGTTGTTTTCTTAATTGTAGAGGGTTTCTAGATTTTTTTGTGTGATTGATTGAAGATATATTTGAAGGCTTTTGAGCACATTTACACGGTTTCTCGCAAGATCCGTTATTTTGCCAACTTTTTGTCTTTTTTAAATTTATATTCGTATATATCAAAATTTTTGAAGTTAATACATTTTTTGGTTGTATATATATTCGAATAATAATTATTTTGCAGATCTGCAAATAGAAAATGGCATCTGGAGGAGTTTTGTTGTACCGTGATCATGAGCACATTTCGCCTCATATTCATGAAGAGCAAGTAAGTAATTTAAAATTTATTAGGTCATGTGTAATAATACGAAATAATTTATTATAATAAATTAATTATAGGGTGTAGAGCATAACATTTGCCGTCGAGGAATGAAGATTAAGGAACCTTCTGATCGCATAGTTTATTACCTACAGCTTGTCGGTTTTTATAATGCTTCATTTCTCCATGGATTTAAGATAGTCCCCGTGTTGATTCCACATTAATTGAACGGTGGAGACCAGAGACTCACACATTTCATTTTCCATTTAGCGAATGCATAATAACTCTGGAGGATGTAGTAGTACAGCTTGGTGTCCCAACAAATGGGAAGCCGTTGGTTGGAGATAACAAGTATAATGCATTTAAGCTTTGCAGGCAGTACCTAGGTAAAGCTCCTCTCGAGTCATGTGTGGATGGTTTACGTCTTAGAATTTCATAGTTGCAGCGGAAATTTATGGTAACAAATGGATATGGTCGCCGGGAACTTGAGTGTGCAACTCGAGCGTATATACTGCAACTTATTGGTAGGGGTATTGATGCTAGATACATATGGTAATATGGTTCACACACAATATTTGTCGTTCTTGGCTGATTTTGACACAGCTGCTATATATAGTTGGGGATCTGCAATATTGACATTCTTGTACCATAAAATGTGCAAGGTCGCAATTATGGATGGTGAGAAGAAGAATTTAGATATGGGTGGATGTCAAATCTTATTGCAGTCATGGGCGTGGTACATGCTGTCTTATCTAACGCCCATTGTGGAAGTACCCGTATCGTTGCTGTAAGGTAATATTGTGACTACAGTCGTATATGGGTATTTTACTTATCTAATATTTATCTGCAATGACTTAAAAATATAAGTTCAATATCTTTGCAGATGGAGACATAAGTTGAGGAATGCGGGGGTGGTGCACAACACTGCCAAAGATATAAGACTGAAGATCCAAACAATAGGGAAATATCAGGTATCATAATATTATTTTTAAATTAAATATTGACTTTGTATTTTTTAAGTAATATGTTTTTTTTGTATGCATGTTAATAATTGTGTTTTACAGTTTATTTGGCAGCCATATACGAATGACACAATCAAGGCTTGCCTACCAAACATTGTGCTTCAATGTTCATCATTTTGGGGTGCAATTGTGCCTTTGATCATTTTTTCTATTATTGAGTTTCATTGTGATGACCGGGTGTTGCGGTAGTTCAACTTCCATCAACTCATTCCTATAGCTCCACATGAACCTATTCATATTGTTCGTAGAGGTAGATTTAATGCGAATTGGACTCTGAAGCAAGTCAATTTCATTGAACAGTGGGAGGAAAGATGGACGCGGTGAGATGATAATTTGAGTCCACTTCAAGCTAGTGATTTTGAATTTAATACAGAGTACTATTCGTGATTTTCAAAAAAATGGAATACCATTCGTAGTATCTCCCGAAGACGTAAATAAATGACTTGAAGATCCGCGGTGCTCAAAATACGTACACTTCTCATCCGAGTTTGGTCAAAGCTCTCAAGAACCAACATACGAACCAAACTTGGAAAGTTTTTCGGGTTGGCATTTTTCGTGGTCTCAGGTGCAATCCCAATCCCCCCAGACATGTAAGCATTAATCCTTGGAAAGTAGCAATACAACACGAGTGTCCACCATTTGGTAATGTTTTAGAACAACCACCACTTGGAGAAAGCTCATCATTTCATCAAACATTTGGATTTGGTAATGTTCCGGAACAATCATTAATTAATTTTCCAATTGGTGCTAGCTCATATTCTCGACCGGCATACAACGATGATGGAGGATACATACCACAATTTCAGTATCCTCAAACATCCGTATATGGGAAAGGTATGGGTGTTGGTAGTATGACAGCTCTGTTGTCGACTACCACAATTAGCAGCTCATCATTCCATCCGAAAGATATGTATGGTACACCACTTTCTATGTAAATTTCGGATGATCAATTTGTGAACGATGAGCAGGCTCTGAATCGACCACGAATAACATATCATCCCCCTCAGTGGTATGATCAAACATCATCCTTCCACTTGCAAGATTTATCGAGAATGAGGAGAAAATAAGAAATAGGGTTTCTTTATTTATTTGTAATATATGTTTCTATTTTGAACATTTGTGGTCCTCGGGTATTTCATGTTATAACACGTATTTTTTTTTTTGATTTCATTTCGATATTTAATTTTTTTATATTTCAGTATCAAAATTGAAATTCAAACTACAAATTTAAAAAAAATCAAGAAATAAATAAATGGTTAAAAAATCAAGAAGGTTAAATTTGGTTCGAATATTAACTGTAAAAAAAGGAAGGTTAAATTTGTTTCAAATATTAACTGTAAAAAATGGTTAATTTTGTTCGAATGAATATTAACTATATGTTTTTTCGCACATTTGTTTTTTGCTAATACTTTGGTTCGATATTTAAGTTCGTTCTTTAACTTCGGTATTTAAATTCAAAATCAAAATGCAAACATGAACGAGAAAAAATGTATTTACATTACCATAAAATGTACGATCAAACAAAATCTAGGTTGATGGTCTGGCACGATAGTTGGAAATATTGGATTTGTTCGGACACTTATTTCTTGTATGACCTGGTCCCCTACAAATAGTACAATGTCTACCTTGAGCCCCCTCTCTATCATCTGGATCATCCATATTAGTATGAATACGAGTGGATGTCGGTCGACCCTTCAGGTTTCTATGAAGCTCTGGATTTGGCAACCATTCTTCGTATATTGGCTCTATCGGCTAATAGTCTTGGTTCAAGATTATGTTGAATCGGATTCTGTATATATTTGTCATATTCTCCAGTTTATAACACTCATCCACAAACCCGTAAGGGTCGAGAAGAAAATGCAAGCATGCGACGTGTGCGTGAGAGTAGGGGTATCTAAATGCTTGGAATGCACCATAATCACACCATCTCTGAGGAAGGCTTACAGTGAATATTCTTTGCTCACCTCGAACCTTAGCTTCGACAGAAAATTCAAAGCCATGTGGGTCGAATATTCTGACTCGCATAGAGGTTGTTTCGGCTTGAAGTTAGATCATTCTATCATGTAGGGTTTGAGACCAATTTTGTCCGTTGTTTATCCGGGCGTTAACTTCTTACCCTTTGTCGGATCATACTTTACCCAATTTAAAGTAAGTCTTCCACACAATACTTGCAATTGGGAGATGGCGTGTTCCTTTAAGCACCAAGTTTATAGCCTCTGCAAGGTTAGTTTTTATATGGCCATAATGCTGACCTTCATCGTAAGCTTGTGACCATCTTTCCCTGGGTATGTCATTTGCAAAATTAAATACATTCTGACCATGTCGCTTCAACATTTTTATCCTCTGTTCGAATTTTGGTTGAATTAGTTCATACCCTATTTTAAAAAAAATAAGTCAACAGGATCAACTCAAAAAAATTACTAATTTTTATAAACAACGAATAACAACTTACATGCGCCTAAAATCTCTTTTCGAATTTGATTGTTTCCGAAATACTTCTTCGCATTTTCCACAATATGGAGTACACAATAGGCTGGATATGCATGTGGAGGCTTCCATAAACTCTCATCTCCAACAATTACTGATAAGAGCGCAGTCCCCTATTAGAAATCATGCAAATTCCATCTTCTTTTACTACATGGTTGCGTAGATGCTTCAAAAAGAATTATCATCTATCCGCGTCTTCCTTTTCAACTATGGCAAAGGCAATTGGGAATGTATTACTGTCTCCATCTTGTGAAACAACCACGAGTAATATATGACCGTACTTCCCAAACAGCCAAGTACCATCCACTTGAATCATGCGCTTCCAGAATGGGAACCCTTCAATGCAAGCATTGAACGCCCAAAATAACTTACTAAATATTCTTTTACCAAGAATTAATTCACATAGTAAGTTGAACACTGGTTTTGTTTCGTATTCTACCATGGTTCCCGGATGAATATTTGTATTGCTCGTAAAAGAGTTGGTAGCTCATTATACGATTTATCCCAATCACCATACAGTTACGTCATCGCCTTCTACTTTGCCATCCACACCTTGTAGTAAGATGGAATATATCCAAGTTGAGTCCGAATGGATGCTACTAACACTGCAATCGAAATTCTTGGCTCTTGTTCAACCAATGTCTTGGTGTAAACACATATTAGTTAGAGGCTAAATTAATGTGGTCTTGTGATAAAGCCATATTGGAACATGTGTGCTGCTCAATGAACCGTGACACCTCCCACATCTGACTCATCTTCTTGTATGAAATTATTACCCACCAAGGACATTTGTTCTCCCAATGAAGACACTTTACACAATAGGTACTTTTATTAAACTCAACAACAGAAAATGATGTATGGCGTTTGATGCAGTACTCCTGAACTGCCAGCTTGACAGCTTCTTTTGTTTCGAATTCAGCCTTCAGTACCAATTCTCCAAAGTTCAACGATGATGAAGAACCAAATACGCGGGCTTGATGTTCTGGATCTCGCATTGCAGTATAGTCCACCTCATACATGCGGGCTGGTGGAGGTTCATAGGCTAGATAAATGGGTTCCGGTTGCTGGGGTTCTTGTTCAACATAACCCCAAACTGACTGCTCTTTTCCCAACTCGAGCCTAGCAACAGCCGTAGCCCAAACATCATCTTCAACATTGATACCATTACCCTCAGACACATCTGTCATAACAACCTCAACATCATCAACATCGAGTAAGTGCACATCATCATCTTTTGTAATAGGCACAATATTTTCTCCATCCCCACTAAAATCATCAAACGATTCGCCCCAACGACCAACTGTGGGTTCGGTGTCACAATATGTTGATGAACTCATTCTCTGTAAATATTAAAAAAAACATAAGCAAAGATTAAAATTTGGTTTTCTTATTAAAATTTTAAAAATAATAAACAACAAACGAATTACAATTCTGAAAATACAAAAAGTTTTCGGATTCGATGAGAAATTGTGTATATGTTCTCTAAAGCCTTGAACAATAAAAAAGAAGTAATTATCATTTGAATGAATATATCTTCAATCACAAAAAAATCTTCAAACCCTTTATAATTTTAAAAAATAGATTAATTAAAAAAATAAATCGCTTATTGACTGACTGCTGAGAAACCGAGAAGATCTATAGAAAAATACACTTCAACAATCTTCGTCGTCTTCGAATATATCTTCTTCAAAAACTATCACCCAAATTTTCAACTCAAACCCTCTCAAATCTTCAACTTATGCAAATTTTTCCTCAACCCCTCTTCTATATATATCCTATATATATGTGTGTGTGTTTCATTTAAACTAAAAAAAACCAACTCTAATTAAAAAATTTACAAACTCTAATTAAAAAACAACATATTAATTAAAAAATAAAATACTTACTAACTTCCGACAAACCGAGAAGATCTACAAACAAATGTACTTCGACAATCGCCAACTCTTCGAATATATCTTCAAAAAATAATACCTAAATTTTCAGCTCAAACTCATTTTTCTCTATATCCCATATATATACAAAATTTACAAAAAAAAATTAATGGGCGTTACCAGCTTTCACGTGAAAGCTGGTACCATGCATGCATACAACAGGAACCTCGCCATCTAGAGATGGCGCTCTGCCGCTTCAACCGGCTTTAATCAAGCCGAGTCAATGCGACCTGCATGGCAGCTGCTAGCTGCCTGCCTGGCTCGGTACAGGCTTGAGCCAAAGCCGGCCATCTCCTATACACCTCGCCATGTGGACATGGCGTGGTTCTGCATCGCCATTTGCAAGTGGCGAGGTCGCCTTAGTCACTATGAATTTTGGCCTAAATCCCAAATTTTTGGTCAAACTTCCCTATAAACCTAAATATAATCCTAAAATGGATTATTCTCCTAACTTTTCCCTTACAAAAGTAGTAGGAATTTATGTATCCACTTTTATGTACATACAAAAATGCTTACATAAATAGTAAAAATTTTGATATATACACAAATGCTTACCTTTTTTCGTAAATATTTCTATATGCACATAAAAATCGATACATAAATACTTACCATTTTGTAAGCATTTTGTACTGCTTCATTTTAGCTTTAATTTAAAGGCTTCATTTTAGAAAAAAACCCGTTATTATTGGTGTGGTTGGACGGCTATAAATGTAGATGAATTTACCATTATTTATTAAGTTAATTTAATCACATAATTTAAAATTAGGGATCTCATTTTAAAAGTCTCTAAATTTTTGAATGTTTTAATTTTATTTTTAAACTATGATTTTTATATTAAATTGGTTTTATCCCCAAATTATCACGTTAATCATGTCTCATCTTAATACAATCGTTATGAAAATTGTAAATTACAATGTAAACACTAATTTGTATTATGTAATAATATAATGCGATATAAAGTTTAAGTTGAAAGTGAAAATAAAATATTTAAAAAATTGAGGACCAATTTAAAATGGAGTTCATAGTTTGGGAATGAAAACGGAATACTCGAAATTTTGAAGACCAATTTAAAATGAGTTATAGTTTGAGGATAAACTTAGAATATTTAAAAGTTTAAAGACCGATTTAAAATGAAATTTATAGTTTAGATTCGTGTGGTGCAATTAACTTTTATTTATTCGAAATTATTTAAAATATTATTAAATTTATAAGAGATTAATAATAAATTATTTGAAAGTATAAAAAAATCAGTTTTATTGTTATTATTATTTAAAATTTAATATTTTAGGGCCCTATCCATACAGGTTAAAAGACGAAGGGTTTGAAGATAAAAATAAGATCATGAGGTCATAATATTATTAAAGTAGGATCTAAAATTTTATATTTCTCAGACTAACACTGTTACAGTGAATTTGTTGTAAAAAGTACGACGAGTTTAAATAAAATATTACTTTTTAAAAAAATTAAACTCGCCATAAAAGCACAACGAGTTCAAAAAAAATTAAATTTTTGTGTATTTTAACTTAATTAATTACTTAAAATATAATTAGCATATTATAATTGGAACTTTCCCAAATTAAATTACTAGAAATTCACTTCACATCTTCAATATATTGAAGAACAAAAATAAAAAAAGTTAAACTATTAAAAATCAACTTTGATATTTAGCTCTATGATTTACAAAGAAAGATGTAATCATTAGTTATATATAAGCAAGTGTAAGCTTTGTGTTGGTTCCTCATGGTTCAAATTTTTTTATTCTTTAATATAATGAAGATGCGAAGTGAGTTATTAATAGTTTATTTTTTTCTAGGTTCATAAAAGATTTAAGTGGAATTCGTCTAGCATGCACGAGGGGTTCCAATTAATATTTGTCGATTTGCTAATTATCCGTTAATGCGATTAATTAAGTTGAAATATAAAAAAATGATTTTTTAACAGGCCGTGTTTCTACGACGAGTTTAAAAAAATAAAAAGATTAATATTTTATTTGAAATCGGTGAATTTATTATAATAGTACTAGTCCGGAAAATATAAAATTTTGGGTCCTAATTTAGTAATATTAGTACCTAATGGTCCTATTTTTTGTCTTTAAGCCAAGACGAAAACAAACAAAGACAAAGTGGTCCGCCCGCCGGCTTTGACCATTTCTTTACCCATCTTTATTTCTTTGGACAGCTCATCTTTAATTCTATCCTGCGGTGTTAGGCGGTATCACTTCCAAATTCTTATATACGATGAATACGACATTTATGCCTCTCATTAAATCCACGACTTAAAATTACTACAATAAATAATGACAAAGTTTGAGCTTTTGTTCACGTTTTTCAGTGAATCCCACAAATCTTTGACATTTGTTATGTTAATGACGATTTGTGATCAATTTCCAACAGGGTCTTATTCTTCGGTCTGGACACTTGAAAGCATTTCTCATTCATAGTTGACAACACTGAACGCCTGTGGAAGTTTACAAAAGAAGTCAAGATTCTAAAGATTTGTGTTCTTTCTTTTTCAACAAAATGTGGAAACTTAAGATTGGGAAAAAGAGTGTTGGCGATGGCGATACTGGGGGATGGCTAAGGAGTTTGAACAATCATGTGGGTCGTCAAGTATGGGAATTCTGCCCTGATTCAGGAACCCCAGAAGAGCTTTCTAAGGTGGAAATGGCTCGTCAGAGTTTCCGGGATAACCGTTTCCAGAAAAAGCACAGTTCTGATCTTCTCATGAGAATTCAGGTTAATCTGGGTGTTCAAAAATGATTTGGCGTTTGGGTTTCCCTGCTGTTGGGATCTCCATATAGTTTTTCTTACTATTTCATTAGTGGAAAAATTTTTAATTCTATGATTGATTTGATGGCATGGCCAATTTGTATGGAAACACTTAACAAGTAGAGAAAGATTTCTTGTTTTTGACGTGTCGTTGACTGTTTATGGCATTTGCATTTATGGGTGTAGTTTGCAAAGGAGAAACAATCTGTCGCTAGTTTACCGCAAGTCAAACTGAAAGAGTTCGAAGATGTTGAGGAAGAAGCTGTAGTGACAACATTACGCAGGGCCCTGAATTTTTATTCAACAATACAAGCTGAAGATGGTCACTGGCCTGGAGATTACGGCGGCCCTATGTTTCTACTTCCTGGTTTGGTAAGGCTTAACATGTAAGCTGCATCTGATTATGATCTGTCTGTTGGTGTGGAAAACACTTAATATGTCTTTTCTTTGGCTTAATCTAGCGAAGATATTAAACTGCTGCTTCTCGGAATCTTTTGACATTTAGCATTTTTCCATGTATTTGATTCGTGATTACCTTGACATTATTGCACCTCTCAACAATTAGTAACTGAATGACGTATAATTCAATCTTTGTTTACAAACTGTAACAGGTTATAACATTATATGTTACTGGAGCCTTGAATACCGTCCTATCAAAGGAGCATCAATATGAGATATGCAGATATCTATACAATCACCAGGCAAGTAATGTGGATTGTGTGTGTGTTTTAGATTTCATAAATTCTGCTTGTTGAGTTACAATATAAACATGACATAATTACATTGTATTTTCCTTTTCTGTTGGCTCTTTGGAATGTTTCTCACATCAGTTGAGCTGGTTCTAGGTAAGCGTGGTGCTATCTGGATCAAAGGAAATTAAACCACTTAAGTCAACTGTCTTTTACTAACTGTTCACAGTCAGTTGGCATTGTCATTATTATATAAACAAATGAAGAAAATTGCTCTGTTCTAAGAGTTGGTTTTCTTGCAGAATAGAGACGGTGGATGGGGTCTTCACATTGAAGGTCCAAGCACCATGTTTGGTACGGTCTTATGTTATGTTAGCTTGAGGCTTCTCGGTGAAGGTGCCGAAGGTGGACAAGGGACAGTTGAGAAAGGACGTGAGTGGATCCTAGAACATGGTAGTGCAACTGCGATTACATCTTGGGGGAAAATGTGGCTTTCGGTATATGATCAGTCTTCACTATTCGCTTTTTTTTTTTTTTCAGAAAGGGGTAAAAAAATTGAACACATCTGTCAACCTTTTGTCAATATTTGATGATCCTGATAGGTGCTTGGAGCATACGAATGGTCAGGGAATAATCCATTGCCTCCAGAAGTATGGCTATGTCCTTACTTTCTTCCAATTCATCCAGGTTTCTCTTGACTTTTTGATAGTTATGTTTGTAATTCTGCATTCAAAGCCATGTAAAAGAATAAAAAAAGCGTGTTTGTGCTTTTCCTGACCTTTATAAGCTGATGAAAATTTTCATTTAAAGCTAGGTGAACTCCTTGAGCCACTCTGGTTCTTCAGATGGATCAGACTCTCCTTTTTCTACCTTATCATGAAATTGACGTCGATATTCCATATTGGATAATGCAGCAGATGTCAATAACATCAAATGTGTGAAAGGGTAAAATTTAAACGATAGTTGTTCATTGCGATGTATGT
Source organism: Hibiscus mutabilis (assembly GCA_019671005.1). NCBI lineage: Eukaryota > Viridiplantae > Streptophyta > Magnoliopsida > Malvales > Malvaceae > Hibiscus > Hibiscus mutabilis. Next base: position 3,465 of record JAGYYJ010002155.1, on the reverse strand, counting down.
TTCACACATTTGATGTTATTCACATCTCACACTGCTCCCGTGCTCCGGTATGGGATAAAGACAAACCGTGTTCATGAAACCCAGATCTCACATTATCTCTCTTCTCTGTTAGACTGTCTTGATGGGTGTGTATTCCTCTTCTGCCCTCTCTCCTTTTCTTCTTCTTTTAAGTATCACGATTAAAACTTTGAAATGTCTGTGTTTTAAAGAGAGAGAGAGATGCTTGATTGACAAATAAAGTATTTAATCAGCTTCAGCAACAAGATTTGTGGTCAAGACTCAAGACAGGCTCCTTGGGAAAAGTCAAGTGAAGGATATAGGTCAAGATCTTATAGAATTTTGCAGAAACTATTGCAGATATTGGGGAAGGAAATAGCTAAGAAAGGAAAATTGCTATCTTCACCATCATCACTGCACAGATGCTTTCACTGAAGTAGCCATGACTCAAGTTGCTTGTTTTGTTGTTTTAAATACATAAGAATGAAAAAAAAAATAGATATTTGGCTATTTAAAAACATTTGTTTTAGTCACTTTTTTTTCATGTTAGACAAAGACCACTCGTATAGGGGATCTTATTTCCTATTTTCAAGACGTTTTCCACTTTGAGGGCTTTCCTTTTGCTATAACTTCCTTTTCTATTGTTAGTCCTTAATAGGTTTTTACATAATTCATAAATATTTTGATGTTTTCCATTTGCTTCTGAATTACTTTTCCCCCTCTTAACTTCATCGACCTTTGTTCCTTTCAAAAGTTAGTAAACAGCCCACTTTTACATGAACAAAAATCATCTGCCCCTAATTATGCCTCTTTCCATGCCCCACACTAAAAAACCCTAAATTCCACATCCTAAACCCTAACCCTAAATTCTACATCTTAAATCCTAAACCCTACCCCCTACTCCTAATTCCCTAAACCCTAACCATAACCCCTAACTTTAAACTCTAAATCCTAAACTCACTTTTTTAAAGTGGGGCACCAAAAGGGGCATAATTTGGGGCAGACGATTTCCATTCCTTTTACATGTCTTACATCTCTTAAAAATGTTCTACATATTTCTACTCTAGATGATAATTTTGTATATTTCTGTAGGAAGAATGTGGTGTCATTGTCGAATGGTTTACCTGCCGATGTCATATTTATATGGGAAGAGGTTTGTGGGTCCTATCACACCCACAATTCTTTCTTTGAGAAAAGAGCTCTACACTGTTTCTTACCATGAAGTAGATTGGAATAAAGCTCGCAACACATGTGCCAAGGTTGGTTAACCATTTGCCTCTTGTGGAAAACAATGTTTCTTTATATCTATAACATGTTTTAGAATTAGCCAATGATACTGCTTTTACCTGTTTCCTCTAGCTACTCTTGTTATTTGACGTGGTTAGTCTGCAAGTTTTGATGATTAAATCAATTTGAACGTTTTTTCTTTAAATCTGCAGTTCTTGTAATACTAAAGTTGTTTATTCTTGAAGTTGCTACTAGGCACTAGCATATGCAAGATACTTGACAACAATGCAGCTTAATAATTGAAAGTTCACCAGGCCAGTACATACAGGTTCAATAGAATTTTCCTGGAATATTTAAGAAAATGGTAGAAAACATGATTGCTAGGATCATTAATTTACGTAATGAGAGAAATGGTCGTGTTCACTGCTTTCAGTTCAATGTCCTTTATCGTGAGGGTGTAAAACAGTTATTAGAAGTTAATAATCCTTTCCCTCGGTTACGAACCATGAATGCATATCAGTAGTGAGCAGCTTTTAGCTAAATTAACGGATCTGTTCCGACTTATATTCATACAGGTCCCATATTCTTATTTGCATTCCAACTTGTCAAGGAAATGGTAGATTTTGTATTTTCCACTCAATTAACCTTTTCTTGACCTTAATTTGTTTGCCTTCTTGCACTGTGCCTTATTAAAGGATTGTTGTCAGTATTGCATAATCTTCCTTGTAATTCCCCATTCAGTAATTTTTGGTTTTCTACAATTTTTTACTAGTTTAATATGTTGATTCCTTGATCCACACATCATTATCAATCAAACCAAGGCAGTAGAGACGAGATATTTTTGTGAAATATTTAAACCAACTCCTGATATTATTATGACAAAAATACTCGCTGAGCATTTTTCATTAGAGTGACTTAAATGAATTAACTCATAAAGAATCTTGTGCTTTCTCATGACTTTGAGAAAGAATATTATTTATCTTTTGTAATTATATAATCTCTTAAAAACTGTATGAGAATATGTATGCAAGCAAACTATAACTGCGCAGGTATTCCTTTATCACTTTTGTGAAAGCGTGTTCATTATTCTAGTCAAATTAGAGATTGCTGCTAACATGTGTCTATATGATGGTTTTTCTCTTCATATTTCAAGATTGGAACTTTATTTCTTTTCTCTTTCTTCCAAATATTTTTAGGAAGATCTATACTACCCACATCCGCTGGTTCAGGATATTCTTTGGGCATCTCTGCACTATTTATATGAGCCTATGATTAAATACTGGCCTTGTAAAAGCTTGAGGGAGAAAGCTTTGCAGACTGTCATGCAGCATATACACTATGAAGATGAGAATACCCGGTATATATGCATAGGGCCTGTGAACAAGGTAAGCCTGGAGAACGATTGCACATCATCTTTTATCTAGAAGAAATCACATTCTTTTTACTTTGCTTAATTTGTATCAATGAAAGGGAGGGAATCTGTTGATATTCATATCACTTTACCAGGATTAGGTTGCTTCTTCGTTATGGAAAAGCTCTGGAGTGATGCTTAGGAGATCATGAATCTTACACATCACTCCAAGGAGTTTCTGATTTCCAATTATTTGTATTCTGCAGGTCTTGAATATGCTTTGTTGTTGGGTGGAAGATCCATATTCAGAGTCATTCAAACTGCATCTACCTAGAATCTTAGATTATTTGTGGATAGCTGAAGATGGCATGAAGATGCAGGTGCTGAACAATATTGGCTTTTCTGATTCTTAAATTTCATTTTACTCATCTAGTTCCTATCTTGTCTTGTTGCAGTTCTAATAATGGTACTATCCTGTTTTAGTTTATTATCTTATTGAACTATGCCAGGGAAAAGAATATTTTGCTGTCCAAGAAATCGTACTACGAGGCTAATATACCTCATTTCTTATAAATTTATTTCAGGGTTATAATGGAAGTCAATCATGGGACACTGCTTTTGCTGTTCAAGCTATTATTTCTACTGGTCTTGCTGATGAATATGGTTCAGTTTTAAGAAATGCACATGACTTCATAAAATACTCCCAGGTTTCATTTGTAGAAGTCTTTTAATAATAGTTGCACCATTGAACACTGCTTTCTCAACTTGATTAGGTTTTGTGTGTTTTCAGGTTTTAGAAGATTGCCCTGGGGACCTAAATTTCTGGTATCGTCATATTTCAAAGGGTGCTTGGCCATTCTCAACTGCAGATCATGGATGGCCCATCTCAG
>JAGYYJ010002722.1:0-23832 GCA_019671005.1 Hibiscus mutabilis | reverse complement strand
GTTTAGTTGTATTCATTTTTAGCAATCACATATAGGTTGCATATGTTACTTGCCATGCCTTTAATTGATTTAATTGCTTAAGACTTGTTGAATATCCAATGATGAATTTTTGCCACTGCACTTAATTGAAAGAACTTTTAATTTTAGGATTGCATGAAAAGAACTTAGAATTTTACTATGATGCTGAATTTTTTTACACGGCAATGCGCTTGTTGATTGAAAGAAACTTAGTGAACTTAGGTTGCTTAAAATTTGGGTAAATTTAAAATTGAAAATTAAAAGTTAATTTCTACTAGAGGTGCCAAAATCGGCTCTACTAGTAAATGCACTTTCTTGCTAGAGGTGCCCAAAACGCTCTAGTAGTTAATGCAGAATCATTAAAGAATCGCTAGAGGTGCCCTAGAATTGGCTTTAGTGAAAATAAAAATAAATGCCCCGATAATTAAATTGATAAAAGCCTATTGTTCACATAGAATCTTGAAAATCAACTTGTACACAACTACGCACACACATTGTCACGAGCATTATAGTTTTGTTCCGGTAATTTTTGTGCTATCCAAAAATTAAAAAGTGATCATACTGCCACGGTTCCGAGGTTTGAATTCAAGTTTGAAACATGTCTTTGATGATTAAAGTCTTGGCATAATTGTTACTTTGCATTGTTTGAGGACAAGCAATAGTTCGAGTTTGGGGGGCGTGATAAGTGTTCAAAAGTACTATTTTTATTACCCTTTTACTCATATTATTGTTAGACTTAAGCTCATATTAGTTGCATAATTAGTCATTCATGCATTAATTCATGTTTCTTTCCACCGCTGAGCTTGATTACATAACTTGGTAGTTTTTGTGGAAAAGATGCCGCTTTGGTGTGTTTTGTGTGTATGTGCAGGATCACTTGCCAAAGCAAGGCTAGAGCTAGTTGCTAGGCAATACATGAAGGATATGCTGAGCTAGTTGCCGTGGCAATGCATGAAGGAGACGCCGAGCTGGGCCTGCCATGGCAATTGTCGACAAAGAGAAAATGCAATATGGTAGTCGAAATTGATGACTAGACAAGCCCAAGATGACGTGGAGCAAAGAGGATTTTCACAACCCAAAGGGCAAGAAGGAAGAGATTTTGACAAGATAACAAGGAGGGAGAGAGTTTAATTTCTTCTTCTTCTTTGCTTCCATTAGATTCATGGTTTGGGGATTATTCTTTGTATATCTTTTGAACCCAACCATGAACTAACTTGATTGGTTGGGGTTATTGTGTTTTGTTGTTGTGAAAAACAATTGATTTTGTTTAGGTAATAAGAGCTTGCACTTTCAATTCAAGGTTTACTCTCTTGGTTTTTATTCTTGTTTATGAGTGAATCGGGAGAGGATATGGAGGGAGATTGTATCGACACGCCAGAAATGCCATAGATGCCAAATTTATGCCGACAAGATTCACGCGCCCCATCGCTTTTACACACCATGAATTCTCCGCGGCCTTTTGCGGCGCAGGGGCATGGACGCCATCGGGCGATTCATCCGAAATCTTCCAATGGACACCGCTTTCATTTTGGTCGCCATAGACTATTTCACTAAATGGGTAGAGGCAGCATCTACGCCAACATCACAAGGACTACAATATGTAAGTTCCTAAAGAAGGAGATTATTTGTCGATACGGTTTGCCGTAAAGGGTCATCACCGACAACGCCTAACTCAATAACAAAATGATGACGGACGTGTGCACTCAATTCAAGATAACACACCATAATTCCACGGCCTATCGCCCTAAAATGAATGGGGCAAAGGAAGCAACAAACAAGAATATAAAGAAGATCATAGCAAAGACGACGGATACCTACAGGATTGGCATGAGAAGTTGCCATTTGCCCTTTTCGCCTATAGGACGCCCATTCGCACATCAACAGGGGCAACGCCTTACTCCTTGGTGTATGGTACCAAGCAAGATTCTAATTGAGGTAGAGATCCCGCCTCTCCGGGTCTTAAATAAAGTAAAATTAGAAGAATCTGAATGGGTGCAAAGCGACTCGACCAGCTAAATCTCATTGAAGAAAATAGACTAAAGGCCATTTGTCATCGCTGATGTACCAAAAGCGGATGATGCGGAATACAACAAAAAGGTGCGCCAAGAGAATTTAGAGAGGGGATCTGTGCTCAAGAAAATCCTCCCGATTCAAAAAATATTATCGAGGAAAATGGATGCCCAACTGGGAAAGGCCAGACGTGGTAAAAAGGTCTTCTCGTGGGGAGCCCTAATCTTAATCGAATGGATGGAGACGAGCTGAAAAGCCCTGTAAATTTGATGTCATAAGAAATACTATGTTTGAAAAAAAAGGAGAAAAAAAAGGGAAAAAAAGAAAAGAACAAAAGAACAAAATGGAGAGCTCAAGGCTAAAAACCCAAATAGGGCGCCTTGAAGCAAAGAGAGGACCCGAGTTGAAACCCGTAAAGGGCGGCTCGATAAATTGAAAGGTTGGATATCCGAAGAGAAGGGTCATCCCCATGAACACTCAAGAGAGAGCTTCAGCAAAAGATTCTACGCCGGTTAATGTGATCATGTATCATTCATACCAAGATAATGAGGATCTTGTATTTCATATTTAGCTTTTCTCCTTTCTCATGTGTGTCATAACTCTTTAAAATATCCCAAGCCCTTAATCGTAATAAAATCGTGTTTTTGAGCATCCATTCCTTGCCTTCTTGTTAATTTCAGGCAAATAAGCTAACATAGGCTTATGGTAAAACAAGAGATTTCGAGCATTATTGTGATCTAACCTTAAAGATGCAGTGATTAGAAAACGATGTTAACTTTGTCCTCTAGCTCCCTACATAACGGCCATTGATAGGGAGAGGCGGAGGCTTCAAGCAACAGGATAGGATGACCAATGGCGACGCCCCGCTTATTCAAAAGAAAGCATGCGAGATAACAAGAGAGATCTCCTGTGAAAACCTGTAAGGAACCCCTAAAAAAAGAGGAAAAACCCTCTAAAGTGAAAACCCAAAGGGAACTTTAGAACCCCAAGTCAGAAATTTAGAAAAAAAAGGTTGGAATGGTTGAACCCGATAGTGAAATGGGGTATCACCGCCATAAAAAGGGGAGAAAGTGAACAACGTGAAGTCGAGATCGACTGAGACTAAAGTAGGCCCACCAAGATATTGACACTATGCATCATGAATAGTTAGACATCACTAGATTAGGAGCATGTCAATTCATTTGTCATAGCATTTTGTTTTATCTTAGACAGTATCTATGGATTCAAAGAGACACCGATAGCTATCGTGGTGTGAATCCCAAATGTGAAGAAAGGTTCTACATACAAAAGGCCTATGTTTCCAAGCCGCCTCCGAGGCTTCGTGTCGAAAAGTTTTATACAGAAGGACTTGTAGCTCCAGGGTGAAGACTAGCAGCTCTATATAGGAAGAACTCCCACCAAGGAATTCACCCATGACACAAGGTTTTATATAGGAAAAACCCATTGTGTTGAAAGCGAAGAGTCTTTATAGGAAGGACTCTGAGCTCTACTGCCTTAGAGTAAAAGATTCTATATAGAAGAATCTGTAGCTCCAAGATTTCGTGTGAAAGTTTTATATAGGAAGGACTTACACTCAGGGTGAAGACTAGCAGCTTCTATGTAGGAAGAACTCCCAGCCGAAGGAATTCACCCATGACACAAGGTTTTATATAGGGAAAACCCATTGTGTTGAAAGCGAAGAGTCTTATATAGGAAGGACTCTGAGCTTTACTGTCTTAGAGTAAAAGATTCTATATAGGAAGAATCCGTAGCTCCAAGATTTCAGAACCTGAAAATTTTATATAGAAGGACTTACACCCTGTGGTGAAGACTAGCAGCTCTATATAGGAAGAACTCCTGCTTAAGGAATTACCCATGACACAAGGTTTTATATAGAGAAAACCTATTGTGTTCAAAGCGAAGAATCCTATATAGGAAGGGCTCTGAGCTTTACTGTCTTAGAGTGAAGGTTCTATATAGGAAGAACTCGTAGCTCTGAGATTTCAGAAGCTAAAAGTTCTATATAAGAAAGGCTGACGACTCCAGGGTTTGAAGACTAACAGTTCTATACAGGAAGAACTCCCAATGGAAGAATCCATCAAAGGCGCAAAAGGTTGTATATAGAAAAACTAGCCGCTGCTGAAGGCAAAGAGTTTTATATAGGAAGGACTCCAGCCTTACCGCCTCAAGATGAAAAATTCTATATAGGAGGGACTCATAACTTGAGGCTTCACAAATGGGGGTTCCATTTAGGAAGAGCCTGTAGCTCCAAGATCGGAGGGGGAAGAAGTATATAGAAAGGACTTACGAGCCCAAGATTCAGCCAAGGAAAAGCGGAGAGTTCTAGAAGAGCACGTGTTTTCAAGCTACAAATAGGGAAGTCGATAAAAATGAGTGTTATGAATCTTTGCTTTGTCCTCGCTCCACGAGAACAAGCAAAGAGGGGCAAATCAGAATCACTCATTTTTATCTAATTTCTAAATATCATATTAATATATTAGTGTATGATTACATACATGCAAAGCGTGTATATGTTATTAATATTACATAATGATATGTGTGTGAATGTATGCATGATGCATATATTTATGTGGTGTATTACATACCTATTAATATATGTATGATATGGTTATATTTATGTTAGGAGTATCGTATAATGTATGTTAGTATATGTGCATTTATGAGTAGGTTTATATATTTGCATGTATATATTATTAATGTCCTTGTTATTATTGAATGTATACGAATAAGTGTTGTATGTATTATTATTAAGTATATTTACGTGTGAATGTATTTCATCACAATTGTGTGTATGTATACGTAAGTATGTATGTGTATGTATTTACTATTATATTAATATATTATTATTAATATGTATGGACAAATTTGAAAAATAATAGAAAAGCCCACTTAAATTAAAATGTCCATATTATTACAAAACCCATAAATTACAAGGCCCGATTGGCCTAAGCCCAAAACCCCAAATTAACCCTAATTACTCTATCTTTTGCAGCAATGACAGAGCCGCTGGATCAAAATATGGATCCAACGGCCACGATCAAGGAAGGAAAAATATCTAGCTGGCCGCGCGAACTACACGCTGACGGTTCAATGCCACGCGCGCTGCTCGATCCACGACGACCTTCGATATCCCACGCCAAGGCGTGAGTCCCACGCGCTTATAACCCTCGATCGCCGAGCCCCATGTGTCACGATCCGAGCCGCTTTACACGGATCGAGGTTTTATCCGACCGCTCATCCTTCAAAGCCATCCCGACCGCTAGATCGACCGATCCAAAGGTCGAGAACGCCTCGGGGCCGAAGCCATCTCCCCACACCGCCACCATGCTTCCACCATGCCGCTTCCAACCACCGCTGCTCGCATATATCAAAACAACACAAAAAAAGAGGCTATGTCAGTGTCAGTCCAGATCTAAAAATATTTTACATTAATTGCTACCAAACCAAAAAAGAGAGTGATATATGTATGAAACAAGTAATTGTAAAGCAGTCCAGTTGTAATCGGAAAGAAAAAACAAAAAAAAGAAAAAGCACAAAGTTTTCAGTGGTAACGCTCTTCTCTTTTTTCTTACTTCTTTGCATGCATACAAAAAAATAGGCAGTAATAACAAAAAGATAGGGATTTAGAGTTGTTACCCTCGTCGTCGACGGATCTCCCCTCACCAATGACAAGCCTCTTCGGCTTTCCCAAGCTAAACATGGTGAACTGAAGGGAGTGGGAGGTCCTTTTGGTTTCATTTTGGTTAAACATAAACAATAAAAAATTTCGTTTCGTATTTACTTAGATCTAGGCAAAGGGGTGAGTCTTAACGTAGATCTAAGTTCATATTCGGGTCCGGTTTGGAAAGAGGTTGGTTTTAGGTGTGTTTTTTCAGAAATCCACCAGTCACGCCACATGCGGCGGGGAGAAGGGACGGCGGAAAGTCGCCAGCTGGGTTCATCACAAGTTTGGGGTGGGAGAATTGAGAGAAAATGAGAGAATAAAAAGGTTATTATAAAAACCTGCTTAAGAAAAAATGAGAAAATTTGGAATCGGGCTGAAAAAGGGTTTTTATAGACATTTTATTTCAGAAATGCTTAAATTTGGAAATAAATCCCGCATTTTTGATATTTTCACTTGTCTCACCGCATGGGATATTTACAATTCCAAATTCCCTTATATTCTAAAAATCTTGCAATCCAACCCCTAAATTAAATTGAATCAGCTTTTTAAATGGCGAAATTACCTCACCAGTCCCACCGTGTTTTTTGAATTTTTCATTTCAAGTCCGCCTTTGGTCCAATTACGCTTTAGTCCTTTCATATTCGGGTTCAAATTTGCATTTTCATCCCTAAATCGCATATTATTGTCTTTTAATTTCTGCTCTTATATTTATTTTTTCTCATTTCAAATGCCATGTTCCATATGAAATATTCATGTTCGCTTATTATGATTGTGTATGTTGATGTAGCCTTTTTCCTTTTCATATATCTCTCAGACATGCTTTGTATTTTCATGTTTACATGTATATATATGTGTTAAGTTTATGGCGATTATGTATTTTTATGCATTTGTTCTGGTTATTCGTATCACACATATTAGATTGATATTTGAGTTGGCTCAACACAACATGTTTTATATTTTAGCATGTATTGCATGTTTTCTTTGCTTTTAGGCTACGCTGCTAGTATATTTTCTGGTCATGTATAATGCCATGTTCTACATATGTTACAATGTGTCTTATTGTAATATGTACATCTTTTGTAATATGTGTTTTTGTTCCATGCCTTGTAATTGTGATATGTTAAGTTTATTTTTAGTCACGAGTAGAGTAATTTGTATGCATGTATGTTTTAGATTAGTATTTTATTTATGTTCGATTAATAGTTTATTATGTGAATATTTATTGTATTTAAATTATTTGCCATGTTTTATATTTTGTTTACTAAGGTTGCATAATAAAATATATAATGTCAATGCGGTGCCTTTTTATCCGAGTGTAAACGGGCCAGATCAGGCGAGTGATAGTGGTTGGGCGTTTTCCTGATAATGGGGCCCTTAAAATTTACTCGCAATTATAACCGAATTTTAAACTAATCGCTACTTTAACCCGAAAAATCCAATATTATTAAAGCGGTAATTATTAAAGTACCAATTTTGGGTGGTGTGGGGTGCTAATCCTTCCCCATCGTAAATCGACTCCAACCCAATAGTTTTCAAATCTCTGTTTTATGGTGTCCGCCTACTTACCTAAGTATTTTGTGGCGACTCCAATTTTTAATAAAATACGCTTTTTAAAACCCCACAAAAATATTTTTATCCAAAAACCACAAACACTTCAAAAACCCACACTTTTTTAGCTTAATTTAACTAATTACTAATCTAGAAAGCAATAAAATAAAATAAAAGATGAATTCAATTGAGAGAGATAGGCTAGGTTATCGTGAGTTGAGGTGTGATAGCCGATTGATTGTCTTGGTAAAGAGTGCATGGGCAACTCAGCTGCCGTGGCGAACTTTGCACAACGGGTTGCTTTGGCAACTAATTGATGGTTGCTTGGGCGACTAGTTGGGCAACTACTTGGGCGATCGGGCAGCAACTTCAAGGTTCGCGCGAGCGCTCTTCAATGGTTTCTTCTTATCCCTAAGTCGAAACTCTAGCTACTTGTGCATGCCTTGATAATACATCCTCAAGAATCAAGGGTGAACAACAACCAATCTTGCGCCCTTCTAGCCGCTGAAATCCTTAACTTATTCCTGCCGGATTAATCTTCACCATCATTGATTGCATAAAGATCATATTCATTCGCTTTTGAATCTAACTCTCCCGATATTAGATAAATGGATGAAATCACGAGATCCTCTCCCAATTCACTCGCAAACAATAATAAGAATCAAGAATGAATAAACCTTGAAATAGAAAAGTGCAAACTCTTATTACCTAAACAAAAACCAATAGTTTCTCACAACCACAAAACACAATAACTATAGCCAAGTAAATTTAGTTCATGGCTAGGTTCCAAAGAAACACAAGATAATTAATCCCTAGCATGAACCCAATCGAACAAAGATGAAGGAAGAGGCTTGTCGAAATCCTCCTTGCCCTTGATGCTTGTCGAAAATTCTCTCCTCTTGCCCTACTTGGAAAATTTCCTCTCCTCTTGCCCTACTTGGACTTGCCGAAATTTCCTCTTGCTCTCTCTTGAATTGTCGAAATCTCTTGCTATTTATAGGGCTAGGCCAAAGTCCTTCTTTGAGGAGGAGTTTGAGTTGGAATTAAATTATCTTTAAAGAATATAATTTTTTATTATAATTTTATTCCTATTAGAACTTCTCCTATCCACTTGGAATTTAATTCTTCTTTAATCTCTGCATGGCAATCAAATTCCTTTGGGCTTGGACCTTGCTCCATGTCATCTTGGGCTTGTAAAATCATGAATTTCGACATCCATATTGCTTTTGGTCTTTGTCGACAAATGCCATGGCAACTGCCTTGCCTCCTCCTTCATGCACTGCCTGCAACTAGCTCGGCATATCCTTCATGCATTGCCCTCGCAACTAGCTCGGCATTGCTTTTTGGCAAGTGATCCTGCATATACACACAAAAAACACACCAAAGCAGCATCTATTTCACAAAAATCACCAAGTTATGTAATCAAGCTCAACGATTGAAGGAAACATGGATTAATGCATGAATGGCTAACTATGCAACTAATATGAGCCTAAGTCTAACAATAATATGAGTAAAAAGGGTAAGAAAATAGTACTTTTGAACACTTATCACACCCCAAACTCAACTATTGCTTGTCCTCAAGCAATGCAAACTCATAATTACCGCCAAGACTTCAAATTTTCACAAACTTAGCTTTGAACTTGATTTCACCTCTTCAAACGGGCACAAAGTATGATTGGCTTTTTATTTTTCGTAAAACTGAGAATTACTCTAATCAAACTATAATGCTTGTGAGTGTGTGTGAGTTGTGTGCAAGTTGATTTTTCGGATTCTATGCAAACAATAGGTTTTCAAATTACTTCATTGGGGTTCTTTTTAACATGTTTTAACTAGAGCCAATTTCGCACCTCTAGTGTTTTATTTTTAGTTTTCTTAAGTTAATTTAATCGACTAGAGCCGGTTTCGCACCTCTAGTTAACCAAAAAATTTTAACGCCTCCTAGAGCCAGTTTCGCACCTCTAGTGATCAATTTTTTTTAGCATATGCTAGAGCCAATTTCGGGCACCTCTAGCATTCATCCAATTTTTATTCTAATCCCCAATTAGTTAATTATCAACCTAAGTTTACTAGAACTCCTTAAATCAATCAAACCACAACAAAGTTTCATCAAATTTAGCATCATAGTAAAATTCTAAGTTTTTCATGGTTATCCTAGAATAAAAATTCTATCAATTAAGTGCATTGGCAAAGTCATCATTGAATATTCATCAAATCTAAGCAATTTTTGTTCCAATTAAAGGCATGGCAAGCAATTTATGTATCCTAAATGTAATGCTTAAGATTAATGTAACTAAACATGGTAATTACTAAACAATCCCCAAAACTCGAGAGTGAGGCATTGTCCTCAATGCATGCATAAAAATAACGAAAAAAAAATAAAAAAAATAAATGCATACGAGACTTACTCCGAGAGTTCGCCATCGAGATGATTAGTTTCTTCTAGTTGGCGCCTTGATTTTCTTGCTTGAACGTGATGGTTGTTTTCTTGTTGCCGGACGTCTTGAGCTTTGCTGCCGTGGCATCTTCATGGTTAGTTGCCGTGGCATCAGCTTGTGCAGCATCGATGTAGGTTGCCGCGCATCTTCTTCATTGGTTGCCGGGCAAGGATCTTGGCAAGAAATTTCTTAGCATAGTAGTTGTGAGTCTTGTTGTGAAAAAGAAAACAAAGAAAACCTGAAAACTAAAGATAATGAAGAAAAAATAAAATATCTCCTAAAAATAAAAATAAAAAAAAAAAAAAGAAAAGGAAATATCGAAAGGAGAGCATGCTCATGCATCTCCTAAGTTGACCACTTCCTTGTTACGCTCCACATGGTGGCACCATTGTAGTGCTTCAATCTTTGTCCATTAACTTTGAATTCATGATTGTCGAGATGGACTTGATTATTACGGCACCATGAGAGAATGGTTTGACGACTTTGAATGGTCCCACCATCTTGATTTCAGCTTTTCCCGAAAAGTTTTAGCCGAGAATTGAATAGAGAGAACTAGTTGCCCTCGGGCGTGAATTGCCGTGGCAATAGTTTCTTGTCGTGCCATCGCTTGTTTTCTCCTTGTAGATTTGTGCATTGTTATAGGCGAGTGCACGAAATTCTTCTATCTCATTGAGATCCATCAAGCGCTTTTGTCCGCACTTTCCCAATCCATATTCACGGTCTTGATTGCCCAAGACGCTTTGTGCTCGATTTCCACCGTAGATGACATGTTTTACCATAGACAAGCCGGAAGGGGGACATACCTAATGGTGTTTTGAATGCAAAGGCGATATGCCCAAAGTGCGCCATCTAGTCTTAATGACCAATCCTTCCTTGAGGGATTTACAACTTTCTCGAGTATTCCCTTCAACTCCCTGCTGAAAATTTCGCTGCCTGCTGGTTTGTGGGTGATATGCCGTGGCGATCTTGTGTGATATGCCGCGCTGCAACATCTTGGCAATTAGTCTGTTGTCAAAATGCTTGCCCCGCCGCCGATAATTGCTCTCGCATCCCAAACCGTAAATATGTTTTTTTCTCACAGAATCGCTGCACGGTCTTGGAATCGCTGCTGGGAACCGCAAATGCTTCTACCCATTTAGACACATAGTCGACGGCGAGTAAGATGTAGAGGTTGCCGAATGAAGATGGGAAAGGTCCCATAAAATCGATCCCCATACATCGAATGCCCCACCTCGATGATGTTCGAGTGGCATCTCATGTCGCTTAGAGATATTGCCCGCCCTCCGCAACGATCACATTGCTTGTAAAAGTCTTGGGCATCTTTGTACAATGTTGGCCAATACAAACCGGATTGCAAGACTTTGGTCATGTACGAGTTCCTCCAAAATGTCCTCCATAGGGTGAAGAATGGCATTGCCGAGTACATTTTGTTGTTTTCTTCAGTGGACACATCGACGATAACCCGATCTGCACATTGTTTAAACAAAAGAGGCTCGTCCCCAAAAGTAATGCTTAGCATCATGGCGGAACCGCTTTTTCCCTGGTGAGTAATGCCATACGGAAAATACCACAAACAAGGAAGTTAACTAAATCAAGCGCATCAGTATTGCCGGGCATGTGCCGCCGTAGTGTTCGCCCCAAAATTGCCGAGGCGTGTTTCGCCAAAGACCGCCGCGGCGCCGAGAGTTGCCGAGGCGCAGGCTTCCATGGTTGCCGAGGCGCCATGGGCTGCCGAGGCGCGCCGAGGCGCCAGGGTTGCCGAGGCGATTAGAATTTGTTCATCCGGAATGCATCGCATATCTCTAGATCCGCCCCTCTTCCCTATTAAGCGCTCCAAACGTGATAAGTGATCGCCACTTGATTTTCTCGCTCTTTTCCGCCCCCAATTTCAATATCAAATTCTTGTAAAAGTAATATCCAACGAATCAAACGAGGTTTAGCATCCTTTTAGCAAATAAGTATTTGATTGCCGAATGGTCCGTATGAACAATTACCTTTGTACCAATTAAATAGGATCGAACTTGTCAAATGCGAAAAACTACAAATAGTAACTCTTTCTCCGCTGTTGTGTAATTCACTTGAGCATCGTTAAGAGTTTTACTAGCGTAGTATATCACATGGAAGGTCTTACTCGTATGCGCTGGCCTAGGACTCGCCCTACCGCAAATCACTTGCATCACACATGAGCTCAAAAGGTAGCGCCCAACTGTGGAACAAATGGGTGCCGAGGCAAGCTTTTTCTTAGGGTTTCAAATGCTTGAGTGCAAGAATCATCAAAATCAAGACTTTATCCTGCTCAAGCAGACATACAAAAAGGTTTAGTGATTTTAGAAAAATTATGAATGAACCTCCCGTAAAAACCTCGCATGTCCGAGAAAACTTCAATTCCTTTAACCGAATTTGGTGGGGTAATCTCTCGATCACGCCCACCTTGGCTTTGTCTACTTCAATTCCTTGATGAAATCTTATGGCCGAGCACTATTCCTTCATCTACCATAAAGTGGCATTTCTCCCAATTGAGGACTAAATCTGCTTTTTCGCATCTTGCCAACACCCTCTAAATTGCCGAGACAGCCGGGTTCATTACTAAAAACCAAAAATCATCCATGAAGATCTCAAGGAAGTCTTCACCATGTCCAAAAGAGCGCCATCATGCATCTTTGGAAGGTTGCCGGGCGCATATAACCGAACGGGCATCCTTCGAAGGCATAAGTACCGTAGGGGCATGTGAAGGTTGTCTTTTTCTGATCTTCCGGTGCTATGGCAATCTGATTGTAACCTCAATAACCATCAAGAAAACAATAAAAGGGTTTACCCGCAAGACGGTCAAGCATTTGATCAATAAAGGGTAATGGGAAGTGATCTTTCCTAGTGGCTTTGTTTAGCTTTCGATAGTCCATACAAACCTCCAACCGGTCACACCCCGGTTGGGATAAGTTCATTATTTTCATTGCTTACCACAAGTATTATACTCCCCCTTTTCGCACACATTGTACCGACTTACCCACGCATTTATCGGAGATAGGGGTATATAATGCCGCCAAGCCACTTGATGATTTCTTTCATTACAACCCCTTTCATGGCATGATTCAGTCTCTCCGGGCCAATTGAAGGTTTGTGATCATCTTCCAACAAGATCTTGTGCATGCACACCGCCGGCTAATTCCCTTCAAGTCGGCAATTGTCCACCCTATTGCCTTTTATGTAGCTTCAACATGTTGATCAGCTTTTTTTCTCGCGCCAGTCAGTAACTTAGAAGAAATAATTACAGTGTAATGTATTATCGGTCCCTAAGTATACATATTTCAGTTGCTCGCAATTGTTTCAACTCAAGAATTGGTGGATTTTCGATAGAGGGTTTTTCGATCTTACCTTCCTTACCCGAGTAGTCCAAAGGTTCAAAGTATGTACCGGGTCGATTGACTAGCCAATTTGCCTCTTCTCGTTGTTCCTCATCGACCGCTTTTCATACTCCTCATGTTCCTCTTGATCGGCAATGTAGTTGCCGAGGCAACTAAATTCCTCATCGGCTAAACTCGCCGCGGCATGAAGTAGTTGGCATTCTTCCGATCATCGGCATGCCTTAGTGTTTGGAACACATTTAGTTTTACCGCTGGTCATTCACCCTCATTGTGAGTTCTCCTTTTCAACATCAATCAAAGTTCTCCCGCCGCTAGGAATGGTCTCCGAGAATGATAGGTGCATGCTCATCCGCTTTCACAATCCAAAACAATAAAGTCACGGAAAAATAAATTTATCAACTTTACCAAGATGTCCTCGATTTTTCCTCCGATGCACATAGGATCTGGCTTGCTAGCCGCAGCAGATAATCATGTGTAGGTCTTGCCTTCCCGATTCCTAGTTTCGAAAACCGATTTAGGCATCAAGTTTATGCTAGCCCCTAGGTCGCATAGTGCTTTCCCGACATAGTGATTTCCAATAGAACAGGGTATTGTGAAACTTCCGATCCTTCAACTTGGGCGGCATACGACAGTAAACATTGCCATGCATCCTCTCACATGCAATTGTTTCAAAACTCTCCTAGCCTTGTTCTCTGGACACAATGTCTTTAAGAAACTTGGCATAGTTTGGCATTTGTTCAATTGTTTCCACCAATGGCAAGTTGATGTGGACTTGCTTTAGGATATCAAGAAACTTCTTGAATTGGTATTCTTGCTTTTGTCGCCTAACCTTTGTGGGAATGGTGGTGGAAGTCGGATATCTTCGATCCTTTCATTGGTTTGAAACCCGATTGACGGCATTACAGGACATCCGAGTTGCCGATGCGCTACCAAACCGGGTTGCCGAGGCGCGCTTATCGCAGTTGCCGAGGCGCCATCGGGCCGCCGAGGCATGCTTATTGCCGCTGCCGCAGCAATTCTTGGTTCAAAGATCCGAGACTTTGCCGCCAGGTTCGCCTTGATCTTTTTGTGGAGTTTTGTTTGACGAGCGGGTTTGAACCTCTCTGTTGTTGGCCACTTCGTGGGTGATTGCCTTACATTGCTCATGGCCGCCTTCTTGCGACTTCAGATCGCTAGGTAAACCTCCTTGTGGTCTAGTGTTCGATTTTGAGCAAATTGTCCGACTTGATTTTCCAATGATTTGATTGCCGCCTGGGTTTTGCAATCTCATCTCGGTCCTCGTTAAAAAAGCATCGCTTCTTTTTATGAAATTACTATTCTCACCATATAAGATTCAGGCCATCATAAAAGCATTTAGAGAATTTTCCAAAGAACTAGATGTTGTCGGTTGTTGTCCGCGCATCCGCTGTCGTGGGCATATTTTGTCGAATCCCGATGCTTGTGCATTCTGATTGTTCGCTTTAGAGCATTGTTGGGATTACTCCATGAAAATTTGGGGTGCTTCTTCCAAGCTGGATTGTATGTATTTGACATCATGTTGTTGCCCCGATTGTAATTCCCACATAGAAGCTTAGATTCCTGATTCTCGCATACATTCGTAAGAATTATGGTTATCACCACATAACTCACAAAAAGAATCCATTACCTTGACTTCATGTGTGTTGTTTGGTTTTTTGCATGTTCGACCATCTTGGTTAAAGCGCCAATTGTGCCAAATTGAATCTGATGATCCTAGTTCATGTATTGTGGCTTTACGCCTAACCTCCTCCTTTCTAGTAGATGGGAATTGATAATCATTCTTGGCCAGCCTGCTTAAAATTTGCATTGCTTCTTCCGGTGACTTATCTAGAGTATGCCGCTTGCCGAGGCGCCTAGCATCATCCTTGTTGGTGTATTCACGGCATTGTAAAACATTGTCACTTGAGTCCACACCGAACTGCAGAGGGCATTTGTGTAGAAGTTCTCTATATCGCCCCCAAGCCTCGCACATGGATTCATCATCCGCCACCAAAAGAAGTAATGTCGCTACGCTAAGCTTATCGCTAAATTTGTAGGATTAAATCTAGCAAGGAAATCACGACAAAGATCACCCAAGATGCTATGGATCCGCAGAATGCTATTTAGCCATGCTTTCGCCTATCCTCCTCAGAATAGGGGAATAATCTTAATCGTAAGACATCGGGGTGACTCGCGTATCTTGAACGAGTTGCAAATCTCTCGAGGAAAGATTTCAGATGTTGTCGCATCTTCAGCTGCCGAGCCGCCAAATTGACCTATTGTGTTGATCATATTAAACATTACCGGCTTCAACTCAAAGTGGTCGGCTTCACTTTCGGGTGCGATAACTCCCGGGTTAAGTCCATCAAGATCTTCTTCAAGATAGTCTCGAATAGTTCTGCTTTCGCAAGAATCACCCCTCCTCCCGCCAACATCTTGATTAATATTGCCGCCTTGATTTGCCATTGCTTCTTTATCCTTCGCCTAAGTCTTTGTAAGGTTCGCTCGATTGGATCAAAGGGATATTCTGTGAAGTCGGTCTCGCCGTCATATACCAATGCAAAACCAAAGTTTGTTAGCCCTTTGAATTTTAAACAAGAAAAATAAAAAGAAAGTGCAAGAAAATAAAAAACAAAGTCGCTATTGCCAATCCCCGCAACGGCGCCAAAAAACTTGTTGCGCTGTAATAAGTGCTACGCAAATGTGCAAGTATACACGCCGCAAGTTATAGTATAAAAGATATCGCCTCCACAGGGATTGGTGCCACTTCAAGAATCTAGTCTCTGCACTCGTAAAAAGTAAAACACAAGTAAAGGATTATCGAAGTTTAACTAATAACTAATCTAGAAAGCAATAAAATAAAATAAAAGATGAATTCAATTGAGAGAGATAGGCTAGGTTATCGTGAGTTGAGGTGTGATAGCCGATTGATTGTCTTGGTAAAGAGTGCATGGGCAACTCAGCTGCCGTGGCAACTTGCACAACGGGTTGCCTTGGCAACTAATTGATGGTTGCTTGGGCGACTAGTTGGGCAACTACTTGGGCGATCGGGCAGCAACTTCAAGGTTCGGCGAGCGCTCTTCAATGGTTTCTTCTTATCCCTAAGTCGAAACTCTAGCTACTTGTGCATGCCTTGATAATACATCCCCGCGAATCAAGGGTGAACAACAACCAATCTTGCGCCCCTTTAGCCGCTGAAATCCTTAACTTATTCCTAAGCCGGATTAATCTTCACCATCATTGATTGCATAAAGATCATATTCATTCGCTTTTGAATCTAACTCTCCCGATATTAGATAAATGGATGAAATCACGAGATCCTCTCCCAATTCACTCGCAAACAATAATAAGAATCAAGAATGAATAAACCTTGAAATAGAAAAGTGCAAACTCTTATTACCTAAACAAAAACCAATAGTTTCTCACAACCACAAAAACACAATAACCATAGCTAAGTAAATTTAGTTCATGGCTAGGTTCCAAAGAAACACAAGATAATTAATCCCTAGCATGAACCCAATCGAACAAAGATGAAGGAAGAGGCTTGTCGAAATCCTCCTTGCCCTTGATGCTTGTCGAAAATTCTCTCCTTTGCCCTACTTGGACTTGCCGAAATTTCCTCTTGCTTCTCTTGCTTGCCCTTGAATTGTCGAAATCTCCTTGATATTTATAGGGCTAGGCCAAAAGTCCTTCTTTGAGGAGGAGTTTGAGTTGAATTAAATTATCTTTAAAGAATATAATTTTTATTATAATTTTATTCCTATTAGAACTTCTCCTATCCACTTGGAATTTAATTCTTCTTAATCTCGATCCCGCACATACACACAAAAACACACCAAAGCAGCATCTATTTCTGCACATACACACAAAAACACACACCAAAGCAGCATCTATTTCACAACTCGCTTAATCATAAAAATGTTCAGAAGATTGATTTACGCAAAACCTCCGAGGAATCGTAATTACACTTCAAAGCTCAAAACCTTTACCGAATGAGCGACGATTCAATCAATGGCTTGATCCGACTTCGAGGAGATAGTACAATATTCGCATGGGAGAACATTCGAGACATCCTACCCGCACATCCGATGAGGAGAAAAAGATAGACATGCTTGCCTTGGGAATATATGGGTTAGTGATCTTTCCAAGAATTCTGGGAAGCATTGATGTGGCCATTCTAGATCTGCTTGAGCGGGTAAATGGCGAGCAAACCCAAGATCAGCTTATTTTGGCCGAGACCTTTATTTCTTTAAATGCCACTAAAGACGAAGAATGACGTTTTCGAGGAAGCGCACAATCAATATGGTGTATGGATTCAGAGCCACATGTGGAAGACGCCGACGAGGGTTCTACTGGGATATCCTTCCAAGGTTTTTCGCTTTTACGGAATACTTTAGCAAAAGAGTGGCGAGAGAACTTGAAAACAAGAAAATGGGCTAGTTTCTTCAGAACATCCAAGACGAAGACATAGTATGGAGGGTCTCGTGGCTCTGTAGAGTTAATTACTTTTTATATAGTTGCGTGATTTCAATTGGTCTGATGATGTTGGGACTACATGGAGGGATTGCTTGTGTTCCGCTTCGTGTCCCGACACACTGATCACGACAGCTCATTCCCAATACCGCTGGTTAGGTTTAACTGAATTTCTTTTAAAGGGGAGTTCAAAGAGAAAGTTCAGACTATCATGAGAGCTCGACCATTGTTACCGGATTAGGTGGAAGGAGACACCGAGTACATGACCACCCTGCATACGATCTTTGGAGACGCTTGAGGGCAAATGATATGATTCCCGAATCTGATCAAGGACCTCGTGGTGTCACTTGAGGAGCTTACAAGGGTGGTGCCATCTGGTTGATATCTTACGGAATGAACTCAAGAAATTAAGAAGAAAATGGACACCCAACAGACTAACGTATGAAGCTCTACAAAGCAAGCTTAGAGGTCGACAAATGAGATGGGATCATTATACGCTTGAAGAAATTAAATGCAGATTTGAGCGACAAGAACGCTTTTTACCAAAAGGATACCCTTCTACTTCAAGCGAAAGTACGTAAGACCGCCCAAGTCGGTTCATAGCCTTGGAAAATGAAAGAATAAATAGTATCCATTTGGTGGAAGAAGATCGAAAATCAGCAAGAAAGCGATCGAGAAAGAGAAAGAAAGTCATTGATTGGCTACGAAGAAGAAAGACAGTCCTTCAAGAAGGTTATTGACCAAGAAAAGGAAAGAACTAGGCAAGAAATTAGCAAAGGAAAACAAGCAAAAACCACGAGAGAAAACGTCACGCATGGAAAAGAAGATACATGAATAGCCGGAATAGACTGTTAGAGATGCAAAAGTGGTACGATGACACTATTCAAAGTCCGATCAAAGCGTATTAGAATGACGAATTGAAAGAAAAGGTGGTAGAAGTAGAACACTCTTCGAACGCATCGCCAGAGGAATGGCTTCACCGAGCTACAAGAAAGAGAATGTGAAGTAGGCATGTTACGAACCCAATTAAGTCCCTTGAAGCAACTATTGAAGATTATAAGGAAAGAATTAGTGTATTCGAGGAAGCTACAAACGGAATTCACACCAAATTGGCTACCAACGTTTTGGACTCACACTATTATGGTCAAAAATTGGCTACCGATCGCTCGACTCACGCTTATTATGGTCAGCAAATTTCTTCAAATTTGGGATTCACGCCAAAAATGGCTACCTATCTTTCTCGACTCACGCTACTATGGTCGCTTAACTTTTTTCAAATTTAGATCCACGCCAAAAAATGGCTACCTATCTTTCCGACTCACGCTACTATGGTTGTCAAACTTTTTCAAATTTAGGGTTCACGCCACACCGCTACCGATCTTTCTCGACTCACGCTACTATGGCTACCGAACTTTCTTCAAATTTAGGGATTCATACCGAAAATGGCTACCGATCTTTTAGACTCACGCTACTAAGGCTGCCGATCTTTCCGACTCACGCTACTAAGGCTACCGATCTTTTAGAGTCACGCCGCTAAGGTCACGATCTTTTCAGACTCACGCCGCTATGGCACCGATCTTTTGACTCACGCTGCTATAGCCGCCGCTCTTTCCGACTCACGCCGCTAAGGTTGCTAATCTTTCGACTCATGCCGCTAAGGCCGCCGATTATGCCCGAATGACTTATTGATGGCTCAAGAACTTATCACCATGCTCGAAAGACTTACCGGGTGGCATGAAGGTCTTATCATCATGTCCAAGGTCTTACCGATGGCTCAAGGACTTAATATCTAGCTTTACGCTACTTTGATACCGCCACCGGCTTCACGCTACTATGGCTACCGGCATATGGCCTCACGCTACTATGGTTGCCGATCATGCCCGGCGACTTATTGATGTCCCGGCGGCTTATCACCATGCTCGAAAGGCTTACCGGTGCCCCCAAGGTCTTATCATCATGCCCGGGTCTTATTGATGGCCTCAAAGACTTAATATCCGCTTTACGCTACTTTGGCTACCGCCATCTAGCCTTATGCTAATATAGCCGCCGCCATCCGCCTTACGCTACTATGGCTGCCGATCATGCCCGGCGACTTATCACCATGCTCTAAGACTTACCGGTGGCCCGAATGTCTTATCATCATGCCTCAAGGTCTTACCGATGGCCTCAAGACTTAATATCCAGCTTTACGCTACTTTGGCTACCGCCATCCGCCTCACACTACTATGGTTGTCGCCATCCGCCTTACGCTACTATGGCTGCCGTGATCATGCCCGAGGACTTATTGATGGCCCGGCGACTTATCACCATGCTCGAAAGACTTACCGGTGGCCCGGCGGTCTTATCATCATGCCCGGTCTTACCGATGGCCCGGGGACTTAATATCCGCTTTATGCTACTTTGGCTACCGCTATCCGCCTCACGCTACTATGGTTGTCGATCATGCCCGGCGACTTATCACCATGCTCAAAGACTTACCGGTGGCCTCAAGGTCTTATCATCATGCCCGGGTCTTATCAAGGCCCAAAGTACTTAATATCCGCTTTACGCTACTTTGGCTAGCGCTATCCGCCTCACGCTACTATGGTCGCTTAACTTTCTTTATTTAATGAAATATGCTTCTTCAAACTTTTTGACAATTCTTTAAATACCGTGCCTAAAACAAAATAAAAATTGACATTCCTCTATCTATATGATGCAAATGTAATGCTTTTTTTTCTTTTTTTCTCTTTTTCTCTTTTTTTCTATTTTCTCTTTTTCATTTATTTTCTCATTTCTTTCTTTCTTCTTTTTTTTCTTTCTTTCTTCTCTCACTTTTTTTCTTCTTCTTTTTTTTTTTCTGTTCTAAAGTCTTACACCTGTAAAGTTCGCTCCTCGATTTCTTCATCTCTTTACTCCTTCACCGTATGGTCTTAAATCTTCATGAAGGATATGCCGAGCTAGTTACCAGGGCAATACATGAAGGAGACGCTGAGCCAGCTTGCCATGACAATTGTCGACAAAGAGAAAATGCAATAGGGATGTCGAAATTGATGACTAGACAAGCCCAAGATGACGTGGAGCAAAGCCCAAACCCAAAGGAATTTGATTTCCATGCAGAGATTAAAGAAGAATTAAATTCCAAGAAGATAGAGAAGTTCTAGTAGGAATACAATTATAATAAAGAATTATATTCTTTAAAGATAATTTAATTCCAACTCAAACTCCTCCTCAAAGAAGGACTTTGGCCTAGCCCTATAAATAGCAAGGAGATTTCGACAATCCATATATAGGGAAAAAATAGAGAAATTTAGAACAAGAGAGCATTAGGGGAAATTTCACTTCTTCTTCTTCTTCTTTTTGCTTCCATTAGATTCATGGTTTGGGGATTATTCTTTGTATATCTTTTGAACCCAACCATGAACTAACTTGATTGGTTGGGGTTATTGTGTTTTGTTGTTGTGAGAAACAATTGATTTTGTTTAGGTAATAAGAGTTTGCACTTTTCTATTCAAGGTTTACTCATTCTTGGCTTTTATTCTTGTTTATGAAAGTGAATTGGGAGAGGATCTCGTATTTCATCTATTTATCTAATATCGGGAGAGTTAGATTCAAGAAACGAATGAGTATGGTCTTTATTCAATCTATTGATGGTGAAGATTAATCCGCTTAGGAATAAGTTAAGGATTTCAACGGCTAAGAGGAGCGAAGATTGGTTGTTGTTCACCCTTGATTCACGCAGGATGTATTATCAAGGCATGCACAAGTAGCTAGAGTTTCACTTAGGGATAAGAAGAAACCATTGAAGAACGCTCCACAACCTTGAAGTTGCTGCCCGTGACGCCCAAGTAGTTGCCCAACTAGTTGCCCAGCAACCATCGATTAGTTGCCAAGGCAACCTCACAGTAAGTTGCCACGGCAACCGAGTTGCCCTTGCACTCTTTTACCAAGACGATCCAATCGGCTATCACACCTCAACTCACGATAACCCGCCTATTCTCTCTTTTTCTTTCATCTATTCTTTTAGTTTATTGCTTTTACTTTTCTCGTTAATTAAAACCTCTATTATCAATTGTGTTTTTATTTTCACAAAGGCAAGAACTTAAGCAAAGTGGCCCAAACCAATCCCTCGTGGAGACGATACTGATACTCATATCACTTTATTACTTGCGACGTGTATACTTGCACATTTGCGTAGCACTTATCACACGCAACAAGTTTTTTGGCGCCGTTGCCGGGGATTGGCAATTGGTGTTAGTTGTTTTTGTTATTGCATTTTTTTCTCTTAGTTTTACTAACTTTTCTTTTGTTTTTGTTTTATCAAAAAAAAAATTTAGGTGCGCTACAAGTTAAGGGACATCAACATGTCGGGAAATAAAAGCCAATCTATTCGAGAGATGATGTTGGAAGATATGAATCAATCCAATCAAGATTTTCTTGCACCCTTTGATGATTACCTATACCAACCGAGAAAAAGCCCAAAGAACTTATACAATGGAAAAATCTTGTGCTATGTGTGGAGAACATCATGTGTTTGAAAATTGCCCTCACATTTTCGGTGCATATAACTACATGGAGGACCATAGAGGGAACCAAAGAGCAAAATTCTTCATGGTATGGTCAAAAAGCTCAAAAAATTTTTACTATAACAATTTTGCCGCAAAGAAATGATATGCCATGGCAATGTAGTCCTTTTCAAGAGCATTCCAATTCCTTGAGGAAACGTTATTAGCTTCCTTGGCTAGACTTGACGGATCAATTGAAGAGATTCGAGAACTATCAAAATCTATGGATACGAGGATAGCTCAAAGGGGATGCAACCTTAGGGGATTCAAGATCAATTGGGGAGATCCACATATGTCATGGATAACATGCACCAACAATTCATTCCTAGGATACCGACGCCCCAAGGCAAGAGGATAAGGAGCAATGCAAAGAAATCTCTCCGATGTGTGAGGAACAACTAGAACCTCAAAGTCAAGAGGATGCCAATGAGAGAGACTGCCCAACACATGATGAGCTTGAACAACAAATTGCCTCAAAGAATGATTGAGGAGCCCGAATGAGCAATGCCGCGACAACACTTGGTGAAGCCGAGAACAACAATACTACAAAGAAATTCGAGGAACCCGATGCCCATAAGGTTACAACGCTGATGTTGAAGCAGAATCAGAGATTGCTCTCATCTACAATTGCCACGGCAATTACACGACCACATGCAAGATCAACGAGATGATAATACTTTTGCCAATGGAATATGAGCAGGTAATAGTTGAACCTTTTGAATTTTTAAAAACTCACCTCGCCCATTGCGTGTATGTCTTGAGGAACCGAGGTTGGTAGATTTGAAGCCATCAAATCTCTACCGATGGAGATGTTTGAGAGGCCAAAAGAAAAAGGTGTTTGATTCATAAAGCTCTTCGTAAAATTGATTCTTCCTTTGACTTAAAGCAAAATTTGACAACTCGATTGCCACGGCAATTGGCTTGAGCAAAGAATTGCCACGACAACAAAAAGGCTACATCCAACCATGATAGAAGTCACAAGAATGAGGTAATTGAATGGTTGAGAATGGATATAATTTTTCCTATTAATATATTTGTGCCTTCAGAATAGTAGCAAGGTGGAGAATATACATGGACTACAAGCTTAACAAAGAAGAAAGACACTAAAGAAACTTATCACCGAGGTGACGACCTCTTCCGACTAACTCATTTCATTTAGTTTCTTTTAAATTTTGTTTCACTTTACATGCATTGAGGACAATGCTTCTCTCGAGTTTGGGGGTGTTGGTTTCAGTTAGTTTCATGTTTAGTTGTATTCATCTTTAGCAATCACATATAGGTTGCATATGTTACTTGCCATGCCTTTAATTGGATTTAATTGCTTAAGACTTGTTGAATATCCAATGATGATTTTGCCACTGTGCACTTAATTGAAATAACCTTTAATTTTAGGATTGCATGAAAAGAACTTAGAATTTTACTATGATGCTGAATTTTTTTACACGGTTGTGGCTTGTTGATTGAAAGAAACTTAGTGAACTTAGGTTGCTTAAAATTTGGGTAAATTTAAAATTGAAAATTAAAAGTTAATTTCTTGCTAGAGGTGCCAAAAACTGCTCTAGTAGTAAATGCACTTTCTGCTAGAGGTGCCCAAATCGCTCTAGTAGTTAATGCACATTAAAGAATCGCTAGAGGTGCCCAAAATTGGCTCTAGTCGACTAAAATAAAATGAGAAATTGCTTACTTTACTAGAGGTGCCCAAATTGGCTCTAGTGAAAATAAAAAATAAATGCCCCAATAATTAAATTGATAAAAGCCTATTATTCACATAGAATCTTGAA
>JAGYYJ010001766.1:0-27349 GCA_019671005.1 Hibiscus mutabilis | reverse complement strand
ATCCACGATACTCAAACATGCTTGGCGGAGCATATGAATTCAATTGTCGATTTTTTTTAATCAAAGATGCATTTTTGATATTAGATTCGGTGTAATGACGTGTAAAGTGTGGCATGTTTGAAAATTTTCAGTACATTGTAACTTTTTTTTTAAATAAAACATTTATTAGGATAACAAATACATTTTGACTTATATAACAAATTAATCCCTATTGATAACATTATGCAAAGCGATCAATTTGTATTCTGTACTACAAGTATCATTTATTATTTTAATTTAATAATTAAAATCAAATTGATAAAATTATCAGAGCACTTTAATTAAATCAAATTATTTAAATTGTGGTACAGAATACAAATTCAAAGCCTTATTTTTGTCTGAAAAGCTCATTAGGTACAAAAAAGTTTCTATAGGGACCAACATGGGAAGAATGTATTAGTTTAGGGTTAAAACGTATATTAAGCCAATTCAAAAATCTCAGAAAGAGGAACCTATAGAGTGGTGCGTTAGTAAAAAGCTATGAAAAGAAAATTAAATAGATATTACCTTGTAAATGCTCTCAAGTCTCAACTTGATTGCTATGTTTGATTGTGCTTAGAAACTGTTTGATAAAATGCTATCAACAATTCAAACCCCGCGTTATCTCTCTCGCTTCCAACTCCGCCGCCGCGCCAAATGCCGCACCCTCCACATCCTCTCCTCCGCCGAGCCCGTCACCAAGACCTCCCTCACAGACCAATCACAGATCCTCTCCATCCGTGACTTGCTTCTCTCCCGCCAACTCAGCGCCGTCCAACTGACCCATTCTTACCTGGACCGTCTCAAGCAAACAGAGCCCCATATCAAGTGTTTCCTTCACGTCTCCGACTCTGACAAGGTCCTGAAACAAGCTCAGGAGATTGACGACAAGATAAAAAGGAATGAAGAAGTGGGTCCCCTTGTTGGTGTCCCGGTGGCTATCAAAGACAACATTTGTACGGTTGATATGCCTTCCACTGGCGGCTCCCACATCCTGGAAGGGTACCGTCCTCCGTTCGATGCCACAGCCGTGAAGAGGTTGAAGGACTTGGGTGCCATTGTTGTTGGAAAGACCAACTTAGATGAGTTCGGTATGGGGAGTACGACCGAAGCTTCTGCTTTTAAGGTTTGTTTAAATTCACACTCAATTTGCTAGTTTAGCATTGCTGTTAGTGAAAAATGTGTTTAAAAAAGTATGGTAAAAATGTGGTTTTGAAAATTTACAAGATAAAGTAATAAAGCTAAAATGTTTTTAAAAACATTTTATCCAAAATCCAACTTCCTAGTTTAGTTTGTCAAGCCATGAATTTGACAGCAGAAGCTAAAATGTTTTACTCGCTTTTGGTGTGAAAACAACTTTTTGTGCTAACAGCAATGCTAAATAGAGCTCTATTTGATGATTGATTTTACTTCGGTTGATAGTTAGCAATGCATTTATTAGTTTGAATAGGTGACAGCAAATCCGTGGGACCTTTCCCGGGTGCCAGGGGGATCTTCAGGTGGCTCGGCTGCATCTGTATCAGCTAGGCAATGTGTTGTATCACTTGGGAGTGACACTGGTGGAAGTGTGAGGCAGCCAGCATCATTTTGCGGTGTAGTTGGTTTGAAGCCAACTTATGGACGGGTTTCAAGATTTGGCCTTATGGCATATGCATCGTCCCTTGATGTTATCGGATGTTTTGGTTCGACCGTTGCTGATACCGGGATTCTTCTTCATGCTATTTCTGGCCATGATTCACTTGATGCCACTAGCAGTAAACAAGTTAAGCGCTGTTTCAATTTTTATACTAGCAGAGATATTTTCTTTGAATAAGTGCCAATAATACAGAGAATATCTTCTTTAGTTTAAACATCTACCTTTCTTTTGAAGATACTGGCAGTTATATACATATTCAGGAACTAAATTTTCATGCATATGTTCTTTATTTTTGTGAGTTGCTTAGAAATTAATCTAGTTTTGAGCAGTATCATCTATGGTTTAAGCAATTGTATCTCTGATTCAACTAACTGAAGTGAAAGCCCTATTGATGTTCTTTGATTTAATCAAAAGGTTCTTTAGTTGTGTGATTTTCCTGTTTTCCTTTTTGCTACCCTGGTTTAAGGGCTCCAATTTTCTCTTGCCTTCTTGCTTATTTTTCTTCCCAATTCTGCATTGACATCCTAAATTTTCTCTGCCCCTCAGCTTTGTCACATGAATGATGGTACCATGCAATAGAATCTCATTGCTCCTTCGGTGCTATCTGTCTATTTTGAGTTGAACACATTAGCATTATTCTTTTTTAGCTTTATTGCTCTAATATATGTTCTTGCATTTCAGGAGGTTCCTGATTTCACTTGTCTGTTCACTTCTGCAAGTTCTTTGAAATCCAGGCCATTGGAGGGGTTAAGGGTTGGTCTTATCCGTGAAACTGTTGATGCTGGTGTTGATTCTGGAGTTAAATCCGCAATACAGGGTGCTGCAGCTCATCTGGAGCAATTAGGATGTATTTTGAAAGAGGTGTAATTTATAACTGCCACGTTCTTTTTGTGTGGAATCCAATGCATATCGGTTTTACATATTCATTATCCATTTGAAATTATTGCAGGTTTCATTGCCATCCTTCTCCCTTGGTTTACCAGCTTATTATATTCTTGCATCATCAGAATCGTCTTCGAACTTGTCGAGATATGATGGTGTCAGGTGACATCCTATGAAATGTTTTTTCTTTTTCTATTTTCAAGCATACATCAAGCTGATAGATAAAAGCTAGTTTGGAACTTAAAACTATAGCTTTTACTTTCTTTATGCATAATTGAAAGAGTGAGGTTGGAGAGGGGAGAGTGAGGAGTGAAGAATGATGAATGAAGAGCTAAGAGGGAGATTCAGGGAGCAGCATCTAAACTTGGGAAGGAAGTTAGAAGTAGAACAATGTTTCTAAACAGACAATACAGTTTCTGATTCTATGGTTCATTTTTCTGTGATTTTTAACAAATCCAGGTATGGGAATCAAGCTTCATCTGACGAGCTAAATGCACTTTATGAAGAGTCAAGGGCTAAAGGATTTGGGTCAGAGGTCTGTTTATGACTTCAGTTTTGAGATACTTGATATAATGTTAGTTGTAAACAATCTCGACTCTCGACAAGAAATACATTTCAATTTTGCAGGTCAAAATGAGAATATTAATGGGAACATATGCACTTTCTGCTGGGTATTATGATGCATTTTACAAGCGCGCTCAGCAGGTATCATTCATATTGCAGTAAATTAAATACATCCTTGCAATGAGTATCTTATGGGTCCCAATTTGCAGATGGATAACTGGATAGCAATAACCTGCAGTTGCCTTGTCATAAAATCTAATGTGCCACCTTAAAGCGAAATGTCTGGCTTCTAAAATTCTTAATGGCTGTTATGGATGCATGAAACACTTTTCAATGTTTAAGTTTATCGTATGCTCATGGCAATTAAAGTATTGATATTTTAAATCTTGAAGTTAATTTATAGTCTCTAACAATTTCTTGGTTTTTCATTGCTATTCCAATGTAAATGAATTTTGGGCCCTACAATTTATTTATAGGGGTTAATCACATATCTGGTACCCAACTATGGTCAAATGTGCTATTTGGTACCTTAAGTCTAAAATGTGCAATACGTTACTGAATCTTCATTTCTGTTTACTAGATTGTCTACTGATTGAGTTTTAGAAAATGTAGGTAGTTGTGTTTTTGTTTTGGTAAACCGAAGCAAAATTTGAGTACCTTGTTGGATATTAAGGTGCCCAATTGAGCATTTGACTGTACTAAGGGTACCAAATATTTGATTAATCCTATTTATAATTTTGAATGCATGTTAATTCGACCATTTTACTTGTCGTATACTGAAGCCCATGATTCTTTTAGGAGCATTTGCTATTAAAGAAGACATCATGATTATAAGTGTTATAGGTAAGGACCATAATTCGGAAAAGCTTCAAGGCAGCATTGGATGAAAATGACATCCTGATTTCACCTGCAGCTCCATCCGCCGCGTATAAGATTGGTATACTAATTGTATTAACCTTTTTCTTATTTTACGTGTTTATCTAATCTATTTCTTGTTCCTTATTTGCATGTTGATGCGCGGGAGTGTTATGACTCTTGTGTGGATGGTGATTAACTGTAAACATTGAATTACCAA
The DNA here is from genome assembly GCA_019671005.1 of Hibiscus mutabilis. Taxonomy (NCBI): domain Eukaryota; kingdom Viridiplantae; phylum Streptophyta; class Magnoliopsida; order Malvales; family Malvaceae; genus Hibiscus; species Hibiscus mutabilis. The sequence goes on along the minus strand of JAGYYJ010001766.1, from coordinate 23,174 downwards.
GTTGCTTGTGATGTTTTCAGGTGAGAAGAAGAACGACCCATTGGCTATGTATGCTGGAGACATTATGACGGTAAGCTCATTCAGGCGCTACAGTTATATCTTATTGAGTCATTACTCCGCAGTATAAGGCCGTGAATACTATCATGGATGGTCCATATACTACAGGTGAATGTTAACTTGGCGGGCTTACCTGCATTGGTTTTGCCATGTGGATTTGTTGAAGGGGGAGCTGTTGGCCTTCCTGTCGGCCTTCAGATGATTGGTGCAGCATTTGATGAGGTCTGCTGCTCATTTTATTTATTTATTTATCATTCTGCAAAGTTCTCCTAAATTATTTGGGGGAAAAGAATGAAGATCTAGGAAGAGGAAGACAAGCATGCAACTTGGCATATATTCGTTTGACAGTTTAGAATCAAAACTGTTTTTGTTTGATCTTATTTTTGCAGGAAAAGTTGCTCAAAGTGGGTCACATCTTTGAGCAGACTCTTCAAGGTTACAATTTCATTCCTCCACTCATTTCGAATGGTTCTTTCGCCTAAACTTTGATGATCCATATGACTTTATGGCATGTCGATGGTCGGTGCTTTAGAGACCGGAATGATTTGGCTATATTTATCTGCAGCATTGAAGTTCAATTTTGTTCCTAAAAAAGAAGGGTAAGCTGGCACCCAAATTTGCCATTATCTCCAAATATTTCAGTGTGATGCATTATATTATTTGTATAACATGAAGTTTTGGGTGCCCGTTTTCATTAGAGTAGGTGATGGTGTTCATGGCCTGCAAACTACTGCTGGGAATTCATTTAAATTGCATAGTGTTGTGTTTTGCTTTCTTTTAAGGCTAAACTATAAAATAAGTGCCCAAATTATGTCTCTTTTTTTGTAATAGGTGCCTAAAGTATTTTTTGTTGAAATAGGTGCCTAAACTTTCATTGTGGCTGAAATAGGTGCCTAAACTATTTTTTTGCTGAAATAGGTGCCTAATTTTTTTTTGGCTTGTTTTAAAGTCAATTTTGGCACCTATTTGGGCACTTATTTCAACCAAAAATGAAAGTTTAGGAACCTATTTCAATAAAAAAAATACTTTAGGTATCTATTTCAGCTAAAAATGAAACTTTAGGCAGCTATTTCAGCCAAAAAATACTTTAGGCACCTATTGCAAAATAGAGGCATAGTTTGGACACTTATTTTGTAGTTAAGCCTTCTTTTAAATTACATAGTGTTATTTGCTTAATCTGTGATAGGCTAGGATGTAATTAGAACTTTTTAAGGAATGAAAATATTAAATAAAGAAATATAAAAATAATAAAATGGTTTTGTATAAATGCTTTTATAATATGAATTGTTCTTGTTTAGTTTTGAGTTCCAAATAAATTTGAAATTTTCCCTCATGTGACACTGATCATTTGTGTATTTATATTATTATATTTTTAAGTGTTAAATTTAAATTAAAAGATATTTTTACAATGAAAATTAAATAAAAAGATTTTAATTCAGGTTTGTTTATTTAACATTTTGCTTTGGTATAATCATGTCTATATATCTAATTTATTATTAACTAATTTGAATGAAATTATAACACAAAGCAAGGGCAGTACAAAAGAATAAAATCATTGGTGGCTTGTAAATAAAGTGCACTGCAAAATAATTCAAGTTTTCTAAGTAAGAAATAGTTGAGGTAATAATTAATTATTAATATTCAAACACGACATATCACAAATAAAATTGTAATAAAATCATACAAACTGAAATAAACCTCAAAATAACACTGAAATCAAATCCAAACAAATCCCAGAGCACACAAAGCCATTAATTAAGCAACACTTACACTTATAACACTCTACATCATACATAATACACATTGAATTTTTTTAGTACCATTTTCTCCAACCACTAGGAATGAAAGGTGAACTCCGTGGATTGAATAAAACTTCTGAAACTTCCAATTTAAGCGATGCGCATTTATGATTATAAAGAAAATTAAAAATAAAAAAATATGATTAAAAAAAATAATGATTCAAATCACTTACCAGAAAATTTTAATAGTCAAGTTGACAATTGTAGTGGATAATATAGCTGCATGTAGACTCTTCGCACTTTGAAAATTACCATGTACCTAAAATTATAACTTTTAAACTTTAAATACTTATTTTTATAAAAAAATACTTTAAATACCTAAAATTAAAAAAAACATACTTTAAATACTTATTTTTCATTTAAGCCTTTTTCTATATATACATATGTTACCAAAAATGCAAACAAGCCACGTGGATAACTTGATATAAAAGCATTTCTACAAGAATTATCGCCTTCTATATTAAAAGAATTGTTCCTTTCTTATTTATATTCGTATCTAACGTAACATAATAGAAAAGAATTCGAATTTTGTAACCTTCGAACACCTTTCCATACCGATGATTAATTAAAAAGAAAAGCATTTAACATTAATCCTAGCAAGTAAGGTGCAAATAAGAGTGGCTTGAATCGAATGCTAAGCTTTTAGAAACATTTTTCTATTTTTGTTATTTTATTTTATTTTTTATTTTCTAAAAAATTTAAAAAAACTAATAGGGATAGAAATTTGTTTTCAAAAATAAAAATAGTGAAAATGTGTTTGGTGTATAGCTTTTCAAAATAGATGTGAACAAATAATTATTGAATAATTAAAACAAAATATAGTAAGAAAAATATAATAATAAATAAAATATAATTAAATAAACCAAAGTTTTATAAAAATAGCATTAGAAGGACTTGAATCCGGACTAAAATGAATTTAAAACTAAACAAACCATTTATTTCATATTTTCCACTTTCCTACAATATTTTTAATGAAAACAGTAAAAATATTTTTTTTATGTTTTCAAATTTTCACTTATTTTTATTTTCTAAAAATCATTTTTTAATTTTACAACCAAACATATTTTCTACAATATTTTTTATTTTTTTAAAAAATAAAAATAAAAACAAAAATAAACTTTATTCTCTAGAATGAAACGGAAGGTTATCTCTTTCTCTCTGTTGGGGTTAAAGTATATTTGCAAGCATAACCCCTTTTGCTTTTGCTTTTGCTGTTAAGGCTTTAAGAATCCATAGCTCCCTCTTTCATTGTTTTCCTAAAATTATGAACAAATTTTATACATATAAATGAGAATTATAAATATCTTATCAATGAAAAAATTAATTGATATAATCACAATCATATGATTTAACTATATCAAGTATCTGTAATTTTCATAATATTCAATTTTGTTGATTATTCGTATTAAATTTAAGTATTATTATCCGAATCCTGATTAAATATTTTTCCGTTAGTTAACCAAGTATGCCAAATATATGAATTTAGTAAGTTATAAGGTAACAATAATAAATATTTTAATATATAAAGCGTATGATAGATTAAATTATTTGAATTCAAATGCATCATATGCACGTATACAGACACACACACACATATATATTTGTTTCATTACGAATAGATATTTTTCAGAAACGGATATTAATTTCAACCTAAAGACTGAAGTTCAAAACAACTGGATCAATAATGGAGTTAAAAAAAATACTACAATAGAGATCACTCAATTATGGCTAAGGTTATATTTAGTCACCTAATTATTAAAAATCATATTTGAATCACTCAATTATGGGTAAGATTACATTTGAGTCACTCAATTATAGGTAAAGTTACATTTGGATCACCCTTCATATATAAAAAAAATATATAAAAATTTATGTATTAGATTAATTAATGATTTCAAAGGAATGAGTCTAGTGTCAATGATGATATACAAGTGATTTGGAAGAAAAAATAACTAAACTGATATATATATATATATATATTTTTAAATATAAATGGTGACCCAAATGTAACTTTATTCATAATTGAGTAACTCAAATGTAACATTTAATAATTGGGTGATCCAAATATAACCTTACACATAATTAAGTGACTCAAGTATGACTTTTAATAATTGGGTGATCCAAATATAATTTTACCCATAATTGAGTGACCTCCACTCTCCTTTACCGTGAAAATGACTACATTTACAATATTAGAATGAAACACGACAATATTAGAACTGTTTGTTAAAATGATTAAAAATACAATCCTAACCGTAATCACTTAAATTTATGGGTAAAGTTCACAAATGGTAACTAAACTTTATTCCATTATTCAATTTGATAATTAAATTTTCAATTGATTTAATATAACCATTAAACTTTATGTTTTGCCTCAATGTTACCACTCAAGCGTTAACACCAATTAATTTTTTTGTATAATAATACATTTAATCTTCCGTGTTTATATATTCAAACAAATTAGTCCTAATTTGAAACAAATAATAATAAATTTAAGCATCACTATCTACATATTATTTCAATTTGGCCTTAAACAGTAAACCTTAATCCCTAAACCCTAAATATAATAATTTAAGCATTTTCGTTTTCTTGCACATGGAGTGTTTTGTGTCTTCCATAAATGCATTATAGAAAGAAACCGATCCGATTTTTATTACATATTTCTTTCCAAAATCAAAACTTTGCTGCGATTTCCCACTTTCCAAAAGCATGAATTCAAGCACTTCATTTGTACCTTGCTTTTTGGTGTTCTCAACTTAGAAGGGTATCATTATTTTTGCTTTCATATGTAAGATTTCATTCTCCTTCTCCCCTTTTCAAGGCAATGTAGCTGTACGTAGCTCTTGTGTTTTTGGTTTCTTAAGTTTAGCTGCTAATGATGCCGCTACTCTTTTAAGTCTCACCAATCTTGTTTGGATGCCGAGAAAACTTCAATACTTTGTAATGTTCATCGTCTCTGAAATACTGGGTTTTTTCTTTTAAATTGGGGATCAGTTTTGTGAAGTTGGTGGCGGTGGGGGGTTTTATAGTTGGCAATGGTGGTGGGAGCCGAGTATGTTTTAGTTATAAATTCTAAGAGATTACTCCATTGGTAATAGTTAGGGTTAGGGTTTTGCGGGGATTAAAAAAAGAATAAAGTAGATAGTTCAAACAAATAAATGGATTTCTCGAGAATAATTGTACTCGTTACGTATATAAAGTTTTGAATCAATTCGATATCTATATCATGTCGATCCAAAATAATGTTTTTATTAAATATATATATTTAACTGTTAATTTTTTAGATAAAATAAAATTTCACCGTGTATCTCTCCAGTTGATTCTGTTCGTATTTTAAATTTTAAATATGTGTTTTTTAATAAAGTGCAATTGATATTTAAACGTTCTAGTTGTTGAATTTATCAAATATATTTATAATCCACATAAAATTTAGAATTAATCTCGTAAATGTGTTATATCAATTAAGAATATCATTCTATCAAATATATGATGGTTGGAAAATTTTCACATTAAAAAATAATTAGATATTTTTAAATTTACACTCAAAACACATTATTTGTTTGAATATAATATATATTATAAATATTTGAAGAGAATAATAAATATGAATATGAATATATGATCAGATTATTAAAGTGTTAATAGTACAAAATATGGAAAATTCTACAACGCTCGACGAACACTGCTGAACACAACTAACGCAGAACACCATCGAACACCATTAAATTGATCAATAAAGATTAAAAATCTCAAGGACTCAACATATAATTATAAATTTTATTTTAAATGAAATTTTAATTAAATTATTTTCCATATATATAATATTTTTAATTTTTTTAAATAATTGGATCAAATACCAATCTTAGTCAATTTAAAAAATAAAACTAAACCTAAAACCATAAATCCTAAACACTAAACCTTAAACATGAAACACTAAACCGTAAACATAATCCATAAACCCAAAACTCTTAATTGGTTTGTAATCCAAATTCTAAATTAGTTAAACTTTCCTCGGTTTTTTAAAGACTTTGGGGTTTACGATTTATGGTTTATGGTTTTGAATGTAGGGTTTAGGGTTTTTTATTTTTAAAATTGACTAAGATTGGTACTTGATTGTTTAATAAAATTAAAAAATATAATATATATAGAAGATAATTTAATTAAAATTTTATTTTAAATAATTTATAATTGTACGTTGAGTCCTTAAGATTTTTAATCTTTATTAATCAATTTAATGATGTTCAATGATGTCCAGCGTTGATGGTGTTCAGCGGTGTTCGTCAAGCGTGATAGACCCATCCACAAAGTATTATTAATTTTTTTAATTGAACAATATTTGAATAAAATTGTTATTTTTATTTAAAATTTGAACAGACAACATCTTAATTTAGACATGAATCAAATAAATCTTAAATTTCAAAAGAAAGCGGGAATTTATTTTTAGAAAAGAATGAACAATTTTAACACATTATTCATATTTTTATCGATTAGTATATAGATATATGTGTTTAATTTTAAAAAATAGAAATTATGTTTTCTAACAAAATATTGAAATAGGAAGGCTTAAAGGCCCATATGTCCCCTAAACTATATACTTTTTCTCGAACAGACCTCTAAAGTATTTTTTGAGATGTTATGTCATTTTAACTAAAAATTGTTATCCCGTTTGACTCCTCCGTTATACACTGTTAAAAAATTCTCACGGGCCAATTAAAATACGCCACGTGTCATTTTATTAACAAAAAAAATTGATTTAAATAAAAAAAGGGTGAATTGCACATTAGGTATGCTAAATTTTATTTTTTATTCATCTTAATCCCGAACTGATCATCTTTTTCTTCCAGTTGTTTGATACGCAGAGCTGCATAGGAAGTCTCCTGCCATTACTAGCTTCTACACGCACACTCTTCTCTTTCGAAAATTAGAGTTCGAATTCCAGGAACGATTGATGTGAGTCAATCATCTTCCACGGTTTCAATTAATTTTACTTTTTTCCTAAATAAACCCCATTGCCTAGTGTCCCCGTTCTAATTGCATCTGACTGGTCAATTCATTGCTTATTGTTCTTCTAATGGAGGAACCTATTTATGAAGTACTTATAAATTTTAGTGATATTTAAAATTTAATTACATTTTAATTTTTAAAACTTATTTAAGATTCTAAATTAAGTGACTGATATATAAAAATATTATATCAAATATTTTTTTTAAAAATATTTTTACTAGATTTTAAAATAAAAATGAGAGATTTAAAAAAATTAATAACTTTAAAACTTTTAAATGAAACTATCAAGTGTCCCATAGAAAAGTAATTATTGTTATCTTGGGTGTGTGGGTTTGAGCAGTTTGTGTGCACGGTGTACTTATTATTAAAAGCTGAAATTAATAAATAGATATTATCTTATAATCACACCAGACAATTAAAAAAATTAAAGGAATTTTTTTAAAAGTAGCATACCATGAGGTTATAATGTACAAGTGATTAATTATAAATCATTTTCGTAAAATAGTCTTAAGATGAATATAAGATAGAGTATATGTTTATACTTTTTCTTAATTTTTTTAAAGTAATTATAGAATGTTTAGTAAGAAAAAAAAGTGATTAAATCGATGATTAATTGAGAACGAGCCATTTTACCAAAAGTCCTAGTAAGGTACATGCAAAAAATAATCGAAAGGCTAAATTATCTCAAGAATGACCATTTTTTAAAACATTTTTAGGTCTCACGATAATATATGTTCTGTTTAAGTCGTAAAACTCACACATACTATATAAATAAAATTGTTCGATATCTCTTAAGAATAATAATATTTTTCTATTAGAATCATCCATTAAGTTTATAATCACTTCTTTTTTTAATTAAAGTATTGTGCTTTGCTTAATTACGAGCATGAATGGTTTTGGACACGTGCAATAGGAGCGATCGGATATGACACCAAGGATAACCCCTAAATGAGTTAAGTTAAATACTTGCAAGGGAAAAATAAAAAGATTGGTCCTGCACCAGTGATAAAACAAATGAAAAAGTAACATGATGTTGTACTTCATAGAATTTGAGTCATGTTAGACTCATTTTTATTTAAAAGTAAATTTACCACGTAAACAAGTACTCAACAAACATTTAATTTTTTAAATTAAAGATCTCGTTTAATAAATTATACAAAGTCTCTTAAATCTTTGAACCGTCTCTTAAAAGGATAACCATTTTACTTTTGTTAGGGAACAGGGATATGCTGACCAAGAATATACTTGTCTCTCTACAACCTTTGGCCTTTGGAGTATGCTTTTGTCATGGGTAACCACAAATCCTACGAGTAAGGTATATGAAAAACTTAAGAGTATCCGAAATGTTATCGTTTTTAAAATGCTTTGCTTGATTGCAAAGATAATCATTTTTGCTTTTGTTCGGACCGTGGAGACTTTAAGAAAGTATATTCTTATGGATTTAATCTTAATTTAATTGACATTATTACTATTATTATTATTTATAATATTTTAGAAATAGTAGAATTGAAAATATTTAGCACACAATAGCCTCTAATTTAAAATTTTAGAGATCATGAACAGTTTTTGTATTGTATTACAAAAAATTATTTTCCATAACTTTTTAAATTTTATAAATAGATTTTATACATGTAAATGAAATTATACTTATCTTGAAGAGCTACCAATGAGAAAAACAATAGATATATGATCATAACCATATATATTGGTTAGGAATGACAGCGGACTGAATACATGTATTTTCTATAACATTTGAATATGAATTTGTATAATTAATTTCGTATTAAATCTAAATATTGTTATTTGAATTTGAATTAAATAAGTATTTGTTGGCTATCTAATTATCTAAATTTAATAAGTAGAAAGATATAAAAAAGTAAATGTAAAGTGGGCATCGGATTTAAATATCCAAATCCAAATCTAATTATCTAACTTGAATCGAGCTTATGTAATGAAAAATCGGATTGTGGCTTAGTGTAGCCATTGAACATCTTTCCATACCAATAATTAATAAAAAAAAAGAAAGTATTTTATCATTAGTAGCGAGTTAATTGCACCACATGTCCCTAAATTATGAGTCTCATTTTAAATAGGTCCCTAAATTTTTAAATGTTTAAATTTATCCTTAAACTTTGGCTCTCATTTTAAATTGGTCCCGAAACTTTTGAATGTTCAATTTTTATCCCCAAACTATGACCCTCATTCTAAATTGATCCTCAAACTTTTTAAATATTCTAATTTCATCCTCAAATCTTCGTTTATACCACATCATATTATTACACAATACACGTCGGTTTTTCAGGACAATCAACAATTTTTATAATGATTTTATTAACATAAGATATGATTAGCATATACTGATAATTTGAGATGAAGTTAGAATGTTCAAAAAGTTTGAGGACCAATTTAGAATGAGAGTCATAGTTTGAGGAGGAAATTGAAATGCTCAAAAGTTTGGGGACAAATTTAGAATGAAGGTCATAGTTTGAATATAAAATTAGAATGTTTAAAAGTTTAAGGACCAATTTAAAATGAGTGTCATGTTTTAGGGACATGTGGTGCAATTAACTCATAGTAGCAAGCAAGGTACAAACAAGGGTGACTTGAATTGAAAGCTAAGCTTTGTATACTAAGGTATCCTAATGATTCTCTCTTTCTTTTTTGGGGTTAAAGTAGTATACTTGCAAGGTAACAACTTTTGCTGTTAAGACTAAAAAAAAAACATGGTTTTCGTTCATTATGCTATCTCTAATATCGGTTTATTCGGTGAATACTTAATAATCGGTTTTGATATTCATAATCAAGTAAACTGATTGGTTTTTAATTAATATGCAAATAATAATTATACCCGTGCCCAACCCAAAATGAAAATAACCCAACTGAACCATCCAACAAAAAGATCTTTTTTTTTTGAGAAATCCAATAAAACAATCTAAATATAAAATTAAATTAATTTGATGGTACCAACAATCAGTTTGTCTAGTAGAATAAAATATTAGATCCTTTAAGCAATGTCATGGATACGGATTATAGTGTTGCAGATGGAACAAAATGAGTTAAGAGAATCGCCCTCATAATGAACCTTTACGGTACTCAATCCGAATTAGTCAGCCAATCAATTAAATATCAATGTTATATCAAAAGAAATCGATTTGATGATATAAAGAGGACTAATTGGCAAACATAACATGGGGCCCTTTGCACCCCTAAAGCCACCACCAAAGTTTACTTTCACAACTCAGTTGAAATTCTCAGTCTGGATTGCATTCATGAAGGTTCAAATGCAGACTTTTTATGTAAAGAGAATGACATGGACCGACCAATTTCATGGCGATACGAATATGTCAATTTTAAAATTAACTAGTAAAATTTTTAATTATCTTGAAACCTGATCTATTAGCATTATTCATTTAGAATAATTAGTTTATAATGGTTTAAACTAATTTTAATTTAATTATGTTAACAAATATCCTAATTCAATATTTTAATTTATAATTATCTCATGCATTAAAATTAGACTTATCTATAAATATTAAATTCGATATACTTGTAAATATATACCAAATTTAATATATAATAATTTAAAGGGATAACTACATAAATGGTACCCACCTATTCCCGAGTTATTGTTTTAGTATCCCACCTGTTTTTTTTGGCAAAATGGTACCTAACGTTACGTTTTGTTTTTATTTTGGTACCCCACCGTTAAAAAATTAACGGTAGACTGACTATGAGAGAGAAAATCACATGTGGCAGGCTGCCATGTCATTTTATCTCTCCTAGTCAGTATGTCACGTCGACAAAAATTATAAAAAGCACACGTGGCATGCTAACTAAGAGAGAGAAAATGACATGGCAGCCTGCCACGTGGGAATTTCTCTTTCTTAGTCAGCATGCCGCGTGTGCTTTTCTCTCTTTTAGTTAGCATGCTTTTATTTTTTTTAATGGCGGGGTACCAAAACAGAAACAAAGCGTAACGTTATGTACTATTTTGTCAAAAAAATAGGTGGGGTACTAAAACGATAACACGAGAATAGGTGGGATACCATTTATATAGTTATCCCTAATTTAAATTTAATTATAGCTCTTCTCTTATCCTTAATTCATTTAAAAATGTATTTCAAAAACATACAATAATCCTATAAATTTCTTAAAATGCATTAAATTTTTAATTATATATTTTATCTTCTTAAAAGCAATAAATTTCTTTTGATCTATTTCTACCTAGGGAGGGAGAAATGGAAATTTTGCTCCTCTAGGGGAAATGAGAGGGTGTCAACTAAGAACTTTAACCACTTGCTCTAGATATTGTTGACTAAAAATAATAGATTGTAAACATTCAATTGAAGTAATATAATAATTGAGTTAATTTAACCACACATCCCTAAACTATAATCCTCATTCTACATTGGTCTCCAAACTTTGAATATTTCAATTTCATCATCAAACTATGACTTATTCTAAATTAGTCCTAAAAACTTTCGAACATTTCAATTTCACCCCCAAACTATGACTTTCATTCTAAATTAGTCAACAAACTTTTACTCGTTCTAATTTCATCCCCAAATTATCAATATATGCTAATTATGTCTTATGTTAACAAAACCGATATAAAAAGCATTAACTGTCTTATAAATATTATGTGCATTATGTAATAATAAGATATGGTATAAACGATAATTTGGTGATGAAATTGAAATGTTCAAAAGTTAAATGACTAGTTTATAATGAGGGTCATAGTTTGGGGATGAAAGTAGAACAATCAAAATTTTGGGACCAATTTAGAATGAGGGTTATAGTTTAAAGATGAAATTAAAATATTCAAAAGTTTAGAAGCAAATTACAATAAGAGCCATAGTTTGTGGACATATGATGCAATTAACTCTTAACAAGGATAAATGAATAAATAATTATAAATAACAAAAACATAAATAAATGACTTATTCCCTTGTAATATACTGATATTCATAATAGTTTATATTATTTACAACAATTATCTCATTTTGACGAACTATTTGAATAAAAAACATTATCCAAATTTGATAATAATATTTTAATCTAATGATGGAGAAGTGATATGATAAATAATTAAGACTATATTAATTAATTTAAAATTTTATATAAACTCACATTTTTATATATTTTAAAGGATGAGTCTACCATGTGCATTGTGTCGAGGCTATCTCATGCCAGTCTATTATCCTGTCTCGACAAGCCCATTGTAGACCGAGTAGGACAACCCTAACCGATGCATACGCAATTCCCGATGGTGTACCAAGAAGGAGAAACAAGTCAAGATGCTTCATGAAGACCATATACAGAAAGTATCCCCGTATGGGACATTCCAACGTCTACTAGCGTCATTCCTGGTAAGTTTCTTTAGCTCTTTAGGGGGAAATGATCTGGTATTGGGTCTCCACTATCCCCATCGCCTTGGCTAGCGACCGAGCTTTCTTGATGTAAGCGACCTACTCATACACGCATATAGGGCATATGTGTATGGGCAGTGAGGCCTAGTGGTTGGCACACTGTCTCCTTAGGAGAAATACCTAGGGACGGTTTGGGGCCATAAGGCCCCATATTGCGCCCATGGCTGAAGTACGAGGTTAAAGTGTAGATTTCACTAAGCCCTGCGAGATTCGACACTCTAAAGTCCCTAGTGCATTGTGAATCTGAAAAGGCTAGAACGAGACAACTCATTGGACAAAAGGGCATGAGAAAGGCTGACTTGTCTGGGTAACACCCATTTCAAGTACCGCACGGTGTGCCAACCGAGCAAAAAAGGGGCATGTCTGTGATACGTGGTATCAGAACGAGATAACGATGGGATAATTTAGTCATGTAATGGTGGTGTTTGGTTGTGATTTTTGATACAATGGTACATATTAGTTAACCAAATGCAATGGTGCTTGTATGCCAACTTGAACCCTTTGAAGCTTTATTCCGTGACTGTGGTGCGTGGTGACGCCAGATAGATGTGTAGCGAAATAAGAGTTGGACTATTTGTGGATCAGTTGATCTCACGCCAAGCGATTCCTCAGGGGGAGTATGCAGGGTGGATCATCATGGTAGGTAAAAAAATAAAACTTTGTTCGAGCACGGAGGTGCTGGATTGTGGATTCTACGCCAAGCGCTCCGGTAGATAGAGTAGGCAAAGTGGGTAATGGTGACCATTTCTTAGCATTGAGGTGCTTGTTGGCTAGTTGTTGCACATAGGTGCATGTAGGGGTGTTCAAATCCGAGTACCTGGGTATTCGGGTACCCGAAGTATCGGGTACCTAGATCTTCGGGTAGTTCAAACATCGGCCCATGTCCCAGCTCGGGTGTTGCGGGTACCCGTTAGTCGGGTACCCAGAATTTACGGGTACCCAAAAATTTGGGTATTCGGGTACTCGAATATAAAAATATATAATTTTTAATATAAAAATATTTTATTAATTTAATATAAAATGTGAAAATATATATTTATTAGTTTAATATAAAAATATGTATTTTTTAAATATAAAATATAAAAGATTAAGATTTTTTATTAGTTTAATATAAATATATATGTTAAATATAAAAATATATATTAATTTTAAATATATTCGGGTACCCGGGATAACCGGGTACCCGAAAATTCTAAATATTTTTACCCGGGTTCGACCCGGGAAATGACGGGCCGGGTACCCTACACGGGAAAAAAATTCTGGGTAAATACCCGGTTGTTTGTTTTCGGGTAGTCGGGTATTTTTGAACACCCCTAGGTGCATGCGAGTTCGTCATAGTGGAATCAGTACACACGCGGTGTCTGTCGTTCACCACTATGGCTAGTTGGTGCAGAGGCACTTGTTACTTCATAATAGAATTAGCGCACATAGGTGCTTGTCGTTAACCATTATGATGATCGAAGCATACGCGGTGCTCGATCTTGAAATAGCATGGTGGTGCTTGTTAGGTAATTGTCTTGGAATCAGTGTACACGCGGTGCCTGTCGTTAACCACGATAATTATCCTAGCGCAGTGGCGCATGTGATTTAGATCACGGTGGTGCTTATTTGTTCTTTGCAGGGTAGCATTGTTGTTGATTGATCAAGAAATATGATCGAGTAGAGGCGCAAAGAAGCGCAAGAATTTTAGTGGATGATTTACCTTTGCACAATAGTGCATGTCTGTGATTTGTGGCACAAGCAATATTTCTTGTTGCTTTAAGGGCTCGTTGATGGATATCTGTGGAACATGATGAAGTGTGTATTCCACGTAGTGCGATGACACAAATTCTGGAAATATGGAGATGCTTACTTGCCACTCGAGTGGAGAATTATTCCATGTGGTGGCTATCGATAATAATGATGTTTATTTTAATACAGTTCATTATGTTGGTAACCTTTGTTTGTTGATGATTGTTTTGTCTTGTTAGCACAAATGCATGTGCAACCCAAAACATAAAATGTGCTTATTTTGTTATTCTAACATATTGGTGCTTTTCGTTTCTAAGGTAAAGTGATAATTTCTTGATTGATAGAAGTTCATGGCATTACTGATTATCTTGGCACTGTGGTGCTTGGTTGTTGCTTAACTATCTCTTTTCAGGTGAAAAGAGAATGATGTGCAGATGGATATAGATTGATACAATGGGTAGTCATGGGTCCGCAGACTAACCCTCGAGGGAAGAGTTGGAGACAACTTGAGATAGTTACTTTATGTTCGGGGGACCAATGTTGCGGAGTCGTGTTCCTCAAGGCTGTAGATTCGCTCATTGATAAAATCAAAGGATTATGATAAAGTTCATTTATTGTGGGAGTATTATGGTACAGTGTGATCGTCTAAAAGTGCATGACCATATTCCTATAACCTCGAGCTATCTAGTGAAGTGGTCAAAGGATCGCGACGACCTCAGTATGTTGGAAAGAGCTGCCTTTTTCAAAACATAATGGGGTAAAAGTGAGTGACGAGTTATTGGTATGCTCTCTCCTATTAATGAGGACTCTTTTAGCGGTGGACACACCATGAGTTTGCGAGGGAGAATCTGTTACATTGACAAATGAAATCAATGAGCCTAAGGGGAATGCTTTCCATAGCTAATAATTTGTCCTTAACTGGCAATTTTCTCAAGACTCATTGGGTCTTAGGGTAAAAAGAAACGTGTTACAATGTGGCAGTTTGGACCAGATTCTTCGGCAATAAATTGTAAATATGGGATGACAAAGGTTGTGTGAGCCAATACGGCTTTATCCTGGATAACCAAAAAAACTTATTTGGCACGAAAACCTTCCTTTATTGGGGATGCTGGCTATGGTAAGACAGAATGCTATTGGTAAAGTAAGCCATTTGGGTGAGAGACACAAGTGTGGTAGAACTTGAAGGGTGGCTGTCGAGACTGAATGGATCATACAAGAAGTTATTGCGATGGAGTGCAATCTAATACAACTTGGTAATATAGGAGTATTTGAGAGAAGCTTTCCTCGGGAGTGCCTTGACAAGCAGAGCCAAAAAAATGAGTGTGGGACATGCAAGCTCGAGGGGTATATGATGATAGTTCTAGTACAATTAGGATTTCATCCAAGTGTTACAAAATCCCCAATTTGGGCAGTGGTGATATGTGTTACTACCGACAAGCTACTTGGTTGGGCGAGCTAATAAAGCCATGGCTTAGTTCAAAATCGATGTATAAACTGAGAGACTGGAAACAAAGCCTGGTTACCAGGGATATATCAATGTTACCTAAAAGAGAAATGCGGTGGTCAAGTAGTTTACAAATCACTTCCCAGAGTTTGGTAATACGAAGCGTGGGTTGTAGTGGGGGACGTGTTGGAGAGCCCCATGGTAACTTGTAAGGTACATTTTATTTTATTGTTATGTAATTGAACTAACCAGTGTCATGGTCAGTTTTCTCTTTGTGTGTGTTATGAAGGGAGGTATTCCTACTAATCCCATGAGGGATGTGGGGCAATTGATTAATGAACCCGATGGTTTAAAGGTTTGGTAGGTATCAAAAGCCCTGGTCATATGTGATAGAGATAAATATCAGCTTCATGCAACAAAGAATGACACAGAACAAATATCACACCCATTTGTAAAAAGATCATGTCCGTGGAGGACAATAAGACAATGAGGGTGTTTTGTCAAAGATCATGTTAGGTGAGGAAATTGATTGGAGTGCCCAAAGACCTTCATACTTTACATATTTAACGTAAGCATCGACAAGTGTCATATGGAGGATACCTAGAGTTGGGTGTCTATGGTTGATGACATGACATTATGTTGGTTAAATCGAAAACCTTTAGTCAACCAGGGGAATCCCTGGGTAAGAGAATATAGAGGACTTGGTCTTGCATGAGAATGCCTTACTGACTAGATGTCGCGGGCATATAGGGAAGATTTTGGTATCCTACTAAAATCTAAGTCATACGTAGAGGGCACAAGTGAGACATCATTTTGAAGTCCACAATAAGAGACCAATGTTGATATGATATTTGTGGGGGTACCGATACAGGTACACTTTGCTGGCGTGACAACAAGATGAACTTTTCCAATAAGTGGATAATGTGAGAGACATCAGTAGATGAGGGAAAAACTAACTTACCCACGGAGTACAGGCCAGGTGTGCCAAGAGACCAAATGTGTGCTTTTGTGCTTAATCAATAGTTATGTCGGTTACAAAGGGAGTGGAGGAGGAACGAAATGAGGTACAATTTGATTAGCTTTTATAAGAGCAAGGTTGCTCGAGTGAACATTAGTGTACATTCACTTGGCAAATGGTACAAGTATAATCGGGTAAGAAGAGAGCCACACGAGTGGATGGTAACGACTTGTCGTAGAGGCAATGTTCTCAAATAGTCAAAACATAAAAAGTTACAAACCAAGGCATACCATGATTGGTGGTGGTTTCAAGCAATGAGTGCAACCAGGTATCATACGTGACTTATGTGAATATGTTATCATTGATGAATTCGTGTGTATACCTTGTAATACAAGAGGTATTGAGAACGACAAAAGATAAGTACAATTTTGTACTATGTTGGCAACTAGATATCCTCTTTGCATTATCAAGCAACCAAGTGCAACACAAGTATGTACTTACAAACGTGGACTAGTATGATGATCGATGTATGGTGACACATTCAGTGCTTTGAAGGTCTCAATATGAGATGTGACACAAGTTGGCAAAGATGATTAATGCCTAGGAGCAAGTTATTGCATGATGAGTCATAACTCACTTGCTTATGGCTAGGTATGTTACTTTTTATTTGTGTAGGTTGGTGGCCAGATCATGTAGCACAAAGAGACTACAAAGTGCATGTCTAAGAGAGTTATTGGTTCATTTTTGTCTTTTGCTTTAGCCAAAATCAAGTCAAAAGCGGGGGAGCATGTCTAGCAACTGAGATTGAGGAAGCGAAACCATGTCATGATGGTTCGGGATCAGTTCGGATGGGCACACAAGAGCAACGTGGTTATAAAGGGGATTGAGAGAACCTAGAATCAAGGCTTGAGGTGTTGCTTGGATGTTCAGATGATGAGACTAGAGAAGCGTGTAAAAGTAGTCACAAATCAACGATGAGCTACCAACGATATCCATATCGACTCATCTAGTTATGTAGATCTAGTGTTGACATCGATGAGGATATAGATAAAAAGAAGTGGGGGAGAATGTCGAGGCTATCTCATGCCAGTCTATTATCCTGCCTCGACAAGCCCATTGTAGACTGAGTAGGGACAACCCTAACCGATGCATAAGCAATTCCCGATGGTGTACCAAGAAGGAGAAACAAGTCAAGATGCTTAATGAAGACCATATCCAGAAAGTGTCCCCGTCTGGGACATTCCAACATCCACTAACGTTATTCCTAGTAAGTTTCTTTAGCTCTTTAGGGGGAAGTGGTCTGGTGTCGGGTCTCCACCATCCCCTCGCCTGGGTTAGCGACCGAGCTTCCTTGGTGTAAGTGACCTACTCTTACGCCCATATAGGGCATAGGTGTGCAGGCAGTGGGGCCTAGTGGTTGGCGTACTGTCTCCTTGGGAGAAATAACTAGGGACGATTTGGGGCCATAAGGCCCCATATCGCGCTCGTGGCCGAAGTATAAGGTTGGAGTGTAGCTTTCGCTAGGCTCTACGGGATCCGATACTCTAAAGTCCCTAGTGCATTGTGAACCTGAGAAGGCTAGACCGAGATAACTCCTTGGACAAAAGGGCATGAGAAAGGTTGATTTGTCTGGGTAACACCCCTTTCAAGTGCCGCATGGTGTGCCAACCGAGCCAAAAAGGGGCATGTCTGTGACACATCGCACACCGCTGAACACCACTAACGTTGAACACTGCTGAACACCATTAAATTGACTAATAAAGATTAACTTAACATATAATTAATAATTACTTAAAATAAAATTTCAATTAAATTGTTTTTTATATATATTCTATTTTTTAATCTTTATTTTTAAATAATTGAATCAAATATCAATCATAGTCAATCTCTAAATTAAAATTCCTAAATCTATTATCTTCTTTGCCATTCCAGCTGCCGCCGCCATTAGCCACCATCCGCGCCATGTCTCGGGCACCAATTCCACAATTGCATACACTGACTCTTAAATACAAACATTATTAAATAATTGGATAAACATCTAGAAAAAGCTCGATCGAGCGTATATGTGCATGCAAACAGCCAAGAAGTATGGGCTGCAGTTGCAAAGAACAATAAACCATAGGCCAAGTTGAAGCCGATTTTTAACTTTTCAAGCATTTAATTCAGTTACTGGTCAGGCTGCAGCAGGAAAGAAGGCGCGACGACGATAATCTCGCCGGTGAATGGTGACTAATGGCAACGACGGTTAGGATAGCAAGGAAGAAAAAAAATTAGAGTTTTTTAATTTAAGGATTAACTATAGTTGGTATTTGATTTAATTATTTGAAAAATAAAGATTAAAAATAGAATATATATATAAAAAATAATTTAATTGAAAATTTATTTTAAATAATTATTAATTGTATGTTGAGTCCTTGAGATTTTTAATATTTATTAATCAATTTAATGGTGTTCAGCTTTAGTGGTGTTCAGCGGTGTATGACGCCCGTCGTAGAATTTTCCATTTTAAGAAGATATATATCTGATCCAAGTTAAAAAGGGGAGATATTTATCATAAGAGACTCGGGTTCGAGCAACTTTGTCTGTAAGGTGTTCATCCGTCATCAAAGAGCTAAAAAATGTATGAATATATATTACCTTATAATCAACTTAAGGCTATTAAAAATATATATAAATAATATGTTATAAAAATTAAATATATTATACTATAATATAAATGTTGAAAATATTATTGAATGTCGAACTTAAAACATCACAAAGTAAATGAAAAAGCAAAAAAATTCATTTAAACAGAAATTCAAATCATAAATTTTAAATATAAATATTTGATCATGCATGCTGGGAACATGGTCCTGATTATATATATGCGTGTATGTATAAAGAAATAAATTAAGCACATGGTTTGATTCGTTATTATCTTCCTTTACACTCTGTCTGTTTCCAAGTTGTTGAAACCTAGAGTTGAGTTGAAGATTTATGTACTGATTTGATTGCCTTAGAATATACGTTTACCTCAATAATTAAAACCATAAACACAGCTAATCTTTCTTTCTTTTCTCCTTAAAGCCCTCTGTATTAAGTAGATTATATCGAGTTCTGATTATATTCGGAGTCAAGTCAGATCAGATCTCTTGAAATAAATATACATATTTTTTAAAACTATATTTTCTACTATAAGACTCGAATCCTAGATTTTATTTAAAAAGAGTTAATTACACAACACATCCTCAAACTATGGCATTCATTTTTAATTGATCCTTAAACATTTGAATGTTTTAATTTCGTCTTTAAATTATCAGTATAAGTTAATCATATCTCATGTTAAAAAAATTATTGTAAAAATTATTGATTGTCGTGTAAACATTGATGTGAATTATGTAATAATATATTATGGTATAAATGATAATTTGATGATGAAATTGGTACGTTCTAAGTAGGGACGAAACTATACTTTATTTGGGACGGGCTGCTGCCACTATCAAAAGTTTTTGATATAAAAGCATTTTAAGTCTTTTTAGTTTAAATATTAGTCAAATAAGGCTTTTGTCCCTCTCAATTTTTAAATTTAAGGACTTAGACTTGCCCTTCTCAACATTTGATCCCAACTTTGTCACTAGTTCCAAAGCTTGGGGACTAATTTATAATGAGAACATAATTTATGGATGAAATTAAAATATTTAAAAGTTTAGGAATGAATTTAAAATAAAAGTTATAAATTAAGAACATGTGATACAATTAACTCATTTAAAAATAGTAAACTTTAGTAAATACAGCAAATCTTTGCTCTAACTAATATTCCACTATAAAAGTCAGAAACCTTTCCAGCATTTGCAGAAACTGCCATTTTTAAAAGCTTTATCAACCGCATCTTCCCTTTGATCCAAAGCAAAAATATTTGTGGATTTCACCTGCATTAGTGTCGAATTGTTTTGGTTTTGTTCATAAATTTATACATGAAAAAACTGGGGAGCACCATTTTCAAGTTGAGATCAGCAATGTGTCCAAAGCTACCACTTTTGTTGGTTGTTGTTCTCCATAACTATGCCATTACAAGTTTCGGATCCGATCCTGATCCGGTTCAAGACTTTTGTATTCCCACCACCGGGATTGTAGGATGCAAGAATTCATCGGCTGCCACGGTCGACGATTTCGTGTTTTCAGGCATAAAGTTCCCGGGGAAATTCGGTGAAACAGGCTTAGCAGCTCAGCCAGTGAATGTCAACAGCTTCCCGGGATTGAATAAGCTAGGCATGTCGTTTGTCCGAGCCGATTTCGAAGTCGGCGGCATCAACGTGCCACATTTCCATCCGAGAGCGACCGAGATAGCATTCGTTCTCAAAGGAAGTATCTATTCCGGATTCGTTGATACCAATAATCGGATCTACGCTAAAGTGATTGAGAAAGGTGAAGTCATGGTGTTTCCAAGGGGACTGCTGCACTTTCAAATGAATGTGGGAGATAAGCCTGCAACAATCTTGGGGAGTTTTGACAGCCAAAATCCGGGTTTGATCCGAGTTCCGAATGCCGTATTCGGTGCCGGGATCGAAGGAAAGCTTTTGGAGAAAGCCTTTGGATTGAAAACCAAGGAGATTGCCAAGCTGAAGAGGAAGTTTGCACCTCATTAGTTTCCATATTGTCATATTGCCAATTGCTGCTAAAATAATTGTCATATTGTCATCACTCTTGTAAGAGATTTTCTAGAGAAATGTTTTTACTTTTAGAACAGATTTTCAATTTTGTTTTTCCTGGTTTGAATTCTACAATTACATTATCTCCTTCTTTAACGGATTTATTGATCGATCAACTTTGATCGAATATCACAACAATTCATTATAAGACAATATTTTAACTTAATTTGTTTCATTTAGAATATTAATATATAATTAAAGTCGTTCTGCTTTCCCAAAATGTTTATTTTAGTCTTAAAGTCAAATTCTCATTATTTTTATGAGAATTTGGCATGGTTTATTCTTTCAAAACATAATAGGTTATCACTCGTACAATTGTGGGAGAGAACATTATCGTTTTTATTTATCAGTTCAGTTGATCTATTCCATCAAATTGATTTAATTTATAGTAAGGAAAAAATTGATACATTGGCCGTGTAAACTTTAGTTTACACGTGTCTTTTAATTTTAGGGGTTAGAATTTAAAGTTTATGGTTTCAAATTATATGGTTTAGAATTTAATGTTGGTGTTTAGAATTTTATCCTATGTAAAAATTGACTCAGTTGAGTTTTATACTTAAATTAATATGATAAAAATAACTTAAAGTTTATTAATTTGATTAGTTAACTGGTTTAATTTAAGAGTTATATTTTGATACACAAGCTGTGAATTTTTTAACAACCCTTTGTATTTAAGCTATAAATTCTAAAACCTAAATTCCTAGCTCTAATATCCTAAAAGCTAAACCTTAAATTTTAAACCCTAAACTTTAAATTCTAACCATGAACCTTAAATTTTACATCATACAACATAAATCCTAAACCTTAACCTAAGTATCAAAACCCTAAAATTAAGTTTGTGTATCAAAGTATTTCCCTTAATTTAAACTATAATTTTTAGTTATTTGCGTTATTTAGTTGATTTAACAATTTAATTTATTATACATCAATAATATATAAAGGAAAAAACTCTGATACACTGGCCGTGTAACGTACCTTTTAGTTTTAGGGGTTAGAGTTTTAGTTTAGGGTTTAAGGTTTAGGGGTTTAGATTGTATGGTTTAGAATTTAAGGTTAGTGTCTAGAATTTAATGTATAGGGTTTAAGGTTTAGGGTTTAGTTTTTTAGGGTTAGGGTTAAGAATTTATGATTTAGGTTTTTATAATATAAATATTCAGGCTTGTGTAAAATTAATCGGAATCATACAGTGCAAGACACAAACATGAGCATCATTAAAAAATTTCCCTAAACTTAAATGGAGGAACTCTAAATTCTAGCCATAAATCTTACGTTCTACGCCCTATAACCTAAACCCTTAAACCCTAAACTATAACTTAAATCTCTAAACCCTAAAATTAAAAGGCTTATGTATCAAAGTATTTTTCTTAATTTAAATTATAAATTTTAGTTATTTGCGTTATTTAATTGATTTAACAATTTAATTTATTATATATCAATAATATATAAAAGTATTAAACATGTTTTTTTTTCAATCAAATCAATTTAAAAATTCTAAAATCGATAACCATGTTTTGCTTCTTGAAACCCTAAAACATTTTTTATAATAAAAAAATTTATTTGGGTAAACTAAATCCTAAACCTAAACCCTAAAACCAAATACTACAATACAGCCCCTTCTTAGTTCTTTCCCAAAACACTTCCATCTTGTGACTCTCTTCAACATTTAAAGTTTGGGATTGATTCTCATATTATTTATTTGGGTAAACTACACTGTTGGTCATTAATTATAATTTTTTTTATTTTGATCACCGAAAATAAAAAAAATTTACAGAAGCATGGCTTAATTAATCGTCATAGAAAGATTGTGTTTTTCTTTGTCAAACATAAACCCTAAACCCTTGCTAACGAAAACACAAGCTTTACTCTGTATCTTCTTCTCTGGCGGCATAGACAGAAAGCAAGTCCTTTTTCTTGAACAATGGCAAAGTTGGATCAATTGGAAAACATGTACGATGTGGGATTGAAGCCTCCGATGCTTCGGAGTCTGATTAGACAATATCTACCCTCCGGTAATCACCCTCTCAATCTGAACACTAGCTGTTTTGAGCTTTCCAAGCTGGTTTC
>JAGYYJ010000568.1:0-28772 GCA_019671005.1 Hibiscus mutabilis | reverse complement strand
TTCAACTAATGGACTTGCTGTCATAGCTGGTAGTTGCAAGTGAGTGCAATAAATTCTTTTCATTTCTTCTTATTGGATATTTTTTTGTTTAGTAATTAACAATGAGCAATAGTTTTTGGCACTGTCATGGCTTGGATAGTGACGGAGTTCTTGTGATTTACTTGTATATAAACTTATATATTGATTGATTGGATAGTAGCAAGTAGGTCGGATGGGTTATAGCTTAGACTCATCTATTGTGTGCTATAATGTTTGCACTATTTCTGTTAATGCGTTACACCCACTATTCCTTTGAACATTATGATTAAGTAATTTTTTATACAATTATATATGGGTGTAGAAATTAAGTACTTTTCTGGGTCTAAATTCTCAGGTAGACTGGACTCCAAAACTCCACAATAAATTTGTACAGCCCAGAACTGAGGATGCTATAGTGCATGGCTTTTTCCAGTGGATAAAAAAGAAAAGTATTTTGATTTTTGACCTATAAATCAGATGGACAGCAGGACAATTCATCTGAGGCCTTCAGAAAACGTGTCTTTGGAGCAACCCTACCCTTTGGTGATTGCAGCTGCATCTCATTCGCCTGGTGATTCTGACATGGAGATCGAAGGTTGGCATTTTTACTATGATTATGCTTCCTAATGTTTACAATCTTTTTACCTTCAGTTTATGTAAAGTTAAATCTTTTAAAGTTCATATAAAATGATTGTCCATTTACATGTTATGAGCTCCAAATGAAGCAATACTGATATTTTCTTATGAACTGTATTTTTAAGTGTATTACTAAGTATCTGTTTACTGTTGCAAGCTGATCGTTTTATGTTTGTTTATATATTCTGGTTGGTGATTTCAAGATGATATCACCCAAATTGAAGACCAGGGAATGAATCATTCACCCAAAGGACTGAACAGTCAGTGTGATATCAACAACAACATGCTTAATGTAGAAGAGCATTTATACTGTCAAACAGTGCAAATATCGACAGATGGCAAAGCAAACAAAGACATTTTATCTGAGAAAGAATCAGCTGCTGGCTGTTCAAGAATGGTTAAAGAAGGTAAATTTAATATCTATTTGTTATTTAATCTTTTTTAAGGATATCTTGCTTCTTGCTTTATCATTATTTATAGATGATAGCTCCAGAATGCAGTTATTACCTAGTACTGTAATGTCCCAGAATGTTCATTGAGATGTCTTTATTTCTTGTAATTTTATCTAATCTGGTGTATGTTTGGTGAGTTTAATAGTTTTTTCTGTGTATTTCAGATCTTGAAGGTATAGCCAATGCTGAACAAATGGCATTCAGGGCATCTGTTTCCAAAATTAACTCTGTCAAGTCAACTGTACCTACTAAACAACCTCCTGTCATGAGTTTGGAGAAATCAAATACTTCTGGTCAACTTGCAAAAAGTGTGTGTTCATTTGGACTTATCCAAGACTATGCTTCTGATGACAACTCAGAAGATGTTGAGGTTGGTTCTAGTGTTGACAGTGATAGATTACAAAAGGAATTGAGGCTAGAGGATGAAAATATGAATCTTGGTTCTCAAAATAAATTGGACAAGTTTGGGCGATTGGTCCGGGATGATGCTAGTGATAGCCACTCAGATGATTCTTGCTATATCGGGAGGTATAAAAGGAGAAGACCTCGGAGCAGAAATCAGAGCCATTCACCTCTTGAAAGAAGGAGAAGAAGTCCACAGAGAAGGAAGAAGCGCAGCCTATCTCGCAGGTTATTTGTTTGTTGGTTTGTGGTTTTGAATTTGTCTTATTTTTTTAATTGATATTTAAGAAATTTGACATTCTTAAGAAAGTTGTATTCCTTACTTTGTCATTCTTTATGATCTGTGGAAAATTTTAAATTTCTTGTTGTTTTAGTTGGTCTCCCAGAAACAGGAGAAGCAGGAGCAGGTCTCCCAGAAACAGGAGGAGCAGGAGCAGGTCTCCCAGAAACAGGAGGAACAGGAGCAGGTCTCCCAGAAACAGGAGGAGCAGGAGCAGGTCTCCCAGAAATCGGAGGAGCAGGAGCAGGTCTCCCAGAAACCGGAGAAGCAGGAGCAGATCTCCCATTTTCAGCATACAGACAAATTCAGTGGTGAAAATAAGAGACGGGTGAAGGGACAGATGCCATTCTGTTTTGACTTCCGTCGAGGCAAGTGCTACCGTGGAGTGTCTTGTCGTTATCTGCACCATGATTCTGGAAAGTGTAATGAATCAAGGTGGCAAAGGAGCAAACAACCGTATCTGGAGTTGCCTAATGCTTCTAGGACTAATAATGCTTGTGAAGTGATCAAGCAGAGCTCTGAGAAAAGAGAAAATTCTACTGATGGAGGTGTTCATTATCAAGATAATCAATCAAATGAGCATCACATGGTTAAATCTGATAGATCTAGAGACATCCCGGCCTCTTTATTTGAAACACACTTGTTAGAAAACAAGCAGGAAACTACTAATCCTGTCAGTTATGAGAATTGTCAAGAAGCAGCTACAGAATCTCAACACCTGTCAACTATTGATAGCTCATCAGTTGGCAATATAAATACACTGAAGTCATGTGGTAATGCTTCTCAGGAAGTACTTACTTCTTTCTCCAGTCCTTTAGATCCAGTGTGTCAAAGTGCTAATTGCCAACCTCAACAATCAGATAACTCATCCATGTCTGATTCTTTACCAGGTAAACCGTCAACATCCCCACTAAATAGGCTTCCAGAGAGTAATGTTCATCAACATGCAATGGAGCTCCATAACCATCCTTGCCATATATCCTCCCCTTCTGTCCTATGCTCACATGGTAAAGATAATCCACATATGAAAGAGCAGCAAACTTCATCTTCTATGTTTCAGTCTTCTGGGGAAAGCTTTCGTTCTTACATGTTACCTAGCCAACAGTCTTACCTTGCTCTACAGCCAAATTTGTCTTTTACTTCTTTACCTCCACCCCACCCCCACCACCATCACTGGATTCAACTGTAACTCCCAGTGTTTCTTCACATTTTTGTCCAAGTTACTTTCATCCGAGGAATGATTTTGGTTCCCAGATTATCCCAAGACCTTACCTTACTGAATTGCCTGCATGTTCTCAATCTGATGGGTTTCAACAGCGAGCTTTTCCTCCAATTCAGGATGCTAATCAACCTATCTTGCAGATTTCTTTGCCTGTGTGTAGTCTGCCTGGAGCTCCTTGTATGTCAAGAGATGATGGCTTAACACAACCTCCAATGCAGAACGTTATTGCTTCAAATTCCTTTTCCCAGGGCAACACTCATCCTCATACTCTGCCCTTTTCACAACAGTTTCTGGGAAACAAAATGCAACCATTTCCCACTGAGAGTTTGCCGCCAGGTGGACTATCTTACTCATTTTCATATATTCATCCCTATGCACAGCAGCAACCACCACACAGTTCACACCACCCTATGATAGATGGTATTTATAATCTTGGTGGAAAGATGAATTCTTCATTGAAAGTTCCACCAAATATTGGGGACACATCATCCCACCGAGCTGACATTGGAGGATCAAGTAGTTCAATTCCTAATCCAAATGCATCTACTCTTGTTCAGCCAATGAATACCAAACTTAATTCTGATATTCTCCCGCAAGAAAAAGATATAGCCTACAATAATACTCCTTTAAGTTTGGCTCATCATCCAGTTCATGGGAGAGGTATTGGATATCAACAAGCAACTTTGTCACCCAATTCCACCAGGGCCTTTGGGCAGAATTGTCTTAGAACAGGTGGTGACCAATATGATCCGATTTTTGATAGCATCGAGCCATCTTCAAGTTTATTGAGAAAAAATAATTGTATTCAAAAGTTGGAAGTAACAGGTGACTCTGACATTTTATTGGGGCTTAGTGGTTCCATCAAACCACTGAACATGGGGCAAAACAACCAGAGGAAAGATGCTGCAGCTGCTGGCAGTGAGGAATTTGGTGAGACTGCTGATGGTGAAGTTGGTGCTGTTGAGAGTGGAAGCCTGAGTAATCCGGTTGATGTTAACATGGCTACTAGTGAGGTTGAGATTGACCAGATAAAGTCTCAAGGGAAGAGCAAAGATTCCAGATCAATGAAGCATTTCAAGGTTGCCCTTGCATGTTTTGTGAAGGAGCTTTTAAAGCCATCATGGCAACAGGGTAATATGAGCAAGGAGGCATTTAAGACTATTGTGAAGAAGACTGTTGATAAAGTATCAGGAGCTATAAAGAGCCACCATATTCCCAAATCTCGTGCAAAGATTGATAGTTACATCGAGTCATCTCAGCAGAAATTGACGAAACTTGTGATGGTAAATTCTCTTTTTCCCCCCTTGTTGCAGTAATTAGCAACTAGTATTGTTACATTGAGGGGATGCTGTTCTCCCATTTTGTTTGTGGTTATTTTGATAATTTGATGTTTCATTTTTGTTGGATTATTATACTTTCTTCTCGAGTACCCATACTTGGAATCAACTACCAGCTTCCTTACGGAATAAGTATCTTGCAATAGAGAAGACAGTGATGTTTTATGAAAATCACACCCTTTAGTGACGACAGATCCCTTTCCATTAGACTTCAGTCTTGGAATGACTTCTCACATACAATCGTGACTGAATTTGGATGTGGCATAATTCTAAAGTGAGAAAAGATTGCCGTTAGGATTGGGTAAAGTATAGTGTATTCCCTACAGTAAGGTATGGATATGTTTTTAGCATTCAAATAACCTAAAAACTCCACTTCTCTCTGGAACAAAAAATATATGAAGGGAAAAGTCAGAGGCCTGATGAACCCATTCCTTTTTTTACCAGCTGGTTCTGAACAGGATCAGTGCATTGGGTTCAGCCGAATTTTAGTTGCAGTTTATTGGATAGTTATCAGTTCAAGAAATCTAGTTTTCACTCTCTTTCATGAAGTTCCATACCAGCTTAAGCAATTGGTTGAAAGATTGATTTTTGTAGACTGCCTTAGATTTTTTTTGATTATGATGATTTAAATTTTCAATTTTGTAACATTATTTCCTCTTCATGTTTTGCAGGGTTATGTTGATAAGTATGTTAACGTGTAAGATGGCATCGATGCTAATCCCCAACACTTCCATCAACGGTAAAGATGGCATGGATGTTGATTCCATCATCAACGGGTGAGTTTTTTGTAAAGATGGCACCGATGTTGATTCAACAGGTGAGTTTTTCTTTCTTTTGTACCTTGAGGTTGAGGACTGTGTTCATGTGCCATCAAAGCTTTTGCAAGTTAGTAGTAATTCATTTTGTTTCATCGGGTTGAGAGATTTTTGAGTTAGTGGTGGTGAAAACTCGGTTTGTACTATAGTTTGTAATGTTAGGAAAGGGGAAGAGTTAAAATGTTATGGAAAAGTTGAAAATGGCAAGATATTGCTATGTTGTTACTCAAGAGTAATGTACAAATGTAATGTTCACATGAATATCGTCTTTCAAAGTAAGAAAACAGTGAAATCACTATTTACCACACTTTCTCTGTATCTTTTTCATATCTTCAATCTTTTCCATTTGATTTGTCATCATTGTTTTGCTGGATTTTTAAAAAATATAAGCCAAAGTTTTAAACTCCAAATTTATGGGATAAAGCTTAATTTGTCTAATATTTTTAAACTTTCTAAATTTTTATTAGATCAAAAAAATTGAGGATTGTTATTAGACTAAAATTTATTTAATATCTTAATTTTACAACATCTTTGGGCAAGATTTTTTGATATTCATAAAAATTTCGAATATTAACTTCTTCATATTTTTAAATTGCATTTTAGCAAGATTTCTGAAATGATCTAAAAAATTAAAAACTTTTTGATTTAAACCATAAAATTATAAACTTAAATTTAAAATATAAACTAATTTAAAATATATAATTTTACAGCATCTTATTATTTTGGAATAATAAGATAAATTATTTGAGTCAGTTTTTGTTTGATTTAAATTAGTTTTGATAAAAGATTTGAAAATGTTCGGAGTCATTACTTCATCCATAACGTTAATACATTTTGCAACAAAGTTCACTACCAATTCTGTTCAAAAGTTATTTAATATTTTTTGATTAAATCAAAAAAATTATTTAATTTGTTGACAAAAAATTTTGTTTTATTTTATAATTAAATTTTTATTTTTTTTGAGTTAAATTTATAAAATTTGAGTTGAGTTGTTTGAGTTAATATTTAAATTTAATTTTAAATATTTATAATATTATGATATTAATTGGTTCTAATTTAAACAATATTTTATAATCTATATACATATATATTTTTTATTTTTTTTTCATGTGGTATAAATATATCAAGTAGAGTCAAGAGACACAACTCAAACTTGAAAATCAATACCTTAATTACTAAAAATTTTAAATTATTCGAATCTTATTTTATAACTTAAATTTTATTTGAAATTTCAGAGTCAAGTTTATGCAATTACAAATTGTTTCGAATTAAATTTTATTGCTTCAAATTAAATAAAAAATTTTAATTTTTTCGAGTCGAATTTTGCTCACCCAATTAATTCCTTATAAAAGATAATCAAAAAATTCCAATTTTAATATTCTTCACTATAATATTTATTGTAAACTTTGAAATAGTAATGAATTGGTTTTTGGGTAAACTATAATAGAGGTCATTCAATTATGGGTAAGATTATATTTAGGTCACTCAAATATGGGTAATGTTATATTTAAGTCACCTTTTATATTTAAAAAAATACAATTAGTCATTTTTCTTTCAAAGCACTTGTATATCCTTGTTAACACTAGAGTTCTTCATTTGAAATCATTAATTAATTTAATATAAAATTGATTTTTTTAAATTTTCCCAAATATAATATTATCCGTAAGGTAACCCAAGTAACAATTTTGGGAGAAATGTCTTGTTTTATCAGAGGACTTAAATGGGTTATTAACCTGATCAAATGTACCCATCCAGTTCCACTGCATGTTTACTCTTGAATTTTGTTTTTAGTCACTCAGAGAAGAGGCTTAAACACAGTTTTGTTTTATCAGAGGCTTCTTTAACTTACAAAGCATTTCCAGTTCCACATTTTTAAATCCCCTTTATGATCTTTTTCTTAGATTTCTCGTTGTTTGGTGAATGCGATGGAAAAAGTGAAAAATGTTGCAGACTCGTCGGTTTCGGATGTTAAATCGAGTCGTTCTGACAAGAAGAAGCCGAAGAAACAGAGGAGGGAACCGGATATCGAAAGTGGAAATGCTGAGAAAGAAACTTGTTTAGAAACAGATTCGTTGAGGGAAGATGTTGATCTAGGAACAGAGCAATCGAGTGGTTCGCGTCGGAAGAAGAAGAGGAAAGACAGTTCCTCCAATGATGAAAAGCAAAGCGATTCTTTCGTTGTATCAGAAGCCAACCAATTAACGAAGGATGCGCTTTCGGAAAGAGATTCAAGTGTACGGACTCCGGATTGTCCATTGCATGAACAATCGGCTCTTTCAGAAACGAAACGAAAGAGTAAGAAGAAGAGTAAAATGGCTAAATCTGGGGAATTGGAGAACTTGAATGCAATATCTGTTTCGGAGTTGAAGGACGGGGAAGAAAATTCATTGATAGTTGAAAAGAAGGTAATTGATTCCAAAATGAGTGTTAGTTTAGAGTCTGGATTGAAGAAGAAAGGGGAAAGTTCAGGTTTAGGGCTTTTGGAAAATTGTAGTTTAGAGTCTCCATTGAAGGAGAGTCAATTGAATGAACAAAAGAAGAAGAAGAAAAAGAAGAGTAAGGGGTCTATATTTGGGGAATTTGACAAATTGAATGGGGAATCTATTTTAGAGTTGAATGATAAGGAAGGGAAACCTTTGAAAGATGAAAAGAAGGCAGTTGATTCTCATTTGGAGTCCAAAACCAAAAATTTTAGTTTAGAGTCAGGATTGGAAGGGGCTCAGTTGAATGAACAATCGGAAAGGAAAAGGAAGAAGGAGAAAGGAAAGAAGACGAGACTTCTTAGTTTTGTGGAGGGTGAAGATGTTAGCACAAAGAACAATGGCAGGGATAGTAATGAAGCTGAAAATAACAACATACATCCTGAACCCATTAATGGAAAGGATTCAAGGACGGATGATCTTACGTCTATATCAGAAGCTGTAGAGTCACAAAATATGAAGAAAGTATTTTTGATAACTGATAAGAAAAGTGATTCTCAGATAATTGCAAGTACTGGTTTGGTGGAAACTCAAAATTCCCATGTTGATGGAGATAGGGAAAAAGGCAAAAACCCATCATAAGAAAAGGAAAAAGTCTTCTAATCTCTCGGGTGATGGTTCAGAGCATATACGGACTTCAGTTGACCATTTAGATAACGAACATACAACTGGTTTGGAAAATGGGTCCGTTGGAGTACCGGTTGGGCAAGCTATGCCTGTACAGGTTTCGGAGGTGGCATCAGGCAACATCATAGCATAAGCACTGAATCTGATCTCAAAGAAAGAAAAAGAAAGAAACAAAAGAAGTCGAAGGAGTCTTTGTGCAACAATGTTGAGATTGAAACCAAGACCGAAGAAGTTATTCCCTCTCCCTCGAACTTGGCTGTCACAAAAGACGATGTTACACTAACAGGTTATGTTTCTCCCTCGAATTTGTCTGTCGCAAAAGATGATGTTAAACTAACAGCCAAGGTTTCGGAGGTAGCACTGGGTGACAACACAGGCACTGAATCTGATCTCAAAGGAAGAAAAAGAAAGAAACGAAAGAAGTCGAAGGAGTCTTTGTGCAAGGATGAAGACCAAAAGGATGTTGAGATAGAAACCAAGATGGAAGAAGTTATTCCTTCTCCTTTGAACTTGGCTGTCACAAAAGACAATGTTACACTAACAGCTAATGCTTCTCCTTTGAACTTGGATGTTGCAACAGTTGATGTTACACTAACAGCTAAGGTTTCAGAGGTAGCATTGGGAAACAGCATAGGCACTGAATCTGATACAGAAGGAAGTAAAAGAAAGAAACAAAAGAAGTCAAAGAAGTCTTTGTGCAAGGATGAAGACCAAAAGGATATCGAGATAGAATCCAAGACGGAAAATGTTATTCCTTCTCCCTTGAACTTGTCTGTTGCAAAAGACAATGTTACACCAACATCTAATGTTTCTCCTTTGAATTTGGCTGTCGCAAAAGATGATGCTACACTAAGAGCTAATGTTAAAGAGAACAATTTCTCACGAACGTTGCACACTTCATTTCAAAGAAATTGCATTAGCTGTCCTAAGAAAAAGCTTCTTGTTCTTGATTTGAATGGAATTCTTGTAGATGTTGTTCAAATACCATGTAAAATCAAGCCACATGCTAGAGTAAATGGGAAAGGAGGTAATATATGGTAATTAAAATAGAAGTATCTGAAATTTCTGTTTTCCTTCCATTAATCTAACTTTGACTGTGGTCCACCTTTTTTTCTTCATCTTTTTTTACCAGTTTTCAGGAGACCTTTTTATGAAGAATTTCTTGACTTTTGCTTTAGGACATTTAACGTTGGAATCTGGTCATCAAGAGTTCAGTATGATCCTGCCTTTGCTTGAGAATTGTCTTCCATAGTTAACTGTTTTTTCTTTGAGCCTTTGCAACATTCCTTCATGAATGACATTAATGACACTATGCCTTGACCATGTTGCAATTAATTGTTGTTGCAGTAAAAATGTGATCGGGGTGCTTGATCTTCTTATGGATAGAAAACGGAGACGTGAACTGGTTTTCTGTTATGTAAGTAGCATTCCCTGCGGCATTAACTATTGCTAATAAATGGGATAATTGCCAAAGTTTTTGTTTAGCTAAGTAGTGACTATATCATTTCCTTGTCTTTTTATTGTATGTATGCCTTCAATCAATGAGCTACACTTGGGTGATTAGTTAATCTTGTAAGATGGTTTTATCTGTTTGGTAATTTCAGTTCTGTTGATATTTTGTAGTAACTATTAAGAATTAGTTTATGTTTTTAAGATATAAATGACATACTGAAACTGAACTGTAGAATATACAAGTTGTATATTATTCTAAATAGAATTCTATGTACTCATATATCTTCTTAAATACTAATACATCTATGTTTTATGAACATAAAATAATATAGTACTTAAACACATAAAGTAATACCCAACAGCTCTAAACCCATCCAATCTAGCCTATTGAACAAGATGAACGACCAAGATTTAAGTAATTAGCTTGGTTACCTTTCTATGTTGGCTTGTTCTAAAACAAACCTACTTTCCATAAATTTAGATTTGACTGGGGGGAATGGAAACCAGATATGCAAAACTCATGTGGGGTAAAGCAGTATGGAACTTTTTGTAATATTACTATGTTATAACCAACCTTTGAGTAAGCTTTTTTATTCTATCAACATCTGCTTATGGGGTTACTAGTGACTTTCACGTTGGAATTCTTCCATCTTTTTGGTGTCTTCCTTTCTTAGCATCCAACCTCAATGTTTCCCCTTGATGGCTGCTCTGTTACTGCAATTACAAACAAATTGAAGGTCATGTTCTAGGCAAATTAGTCATGAAAATGTTAGATTCTACTCTCCAGAATTTCATATGGTATGCTATTGTTCTTGTTTTTAGCTGCAATAATATGTTATCTAGCTTTTGTAGCTTTTATGTTTAACGGTATAAGCAAAATGTGTATTGTTAGAACAAGCTTAAAGGGTTGACATTAGGATGGACCTAAAGTCTGCTAACAACTTGATATGTATTTCAAATGCAATGTCTGCTGTTATACAAGCATATACTGAAATAGTTTCCGGCTACCTTTACATTTGAGGTTCTGCCTAACAAATGGACCTTATAGCCTATCCTCTGTGATGTTAATATTCTCTTGATCTTTATCATCTTTGGTAGAGGTTTGATCCATTTAAAGCTGCTTCTCTCTTTTGTAATTGCACCAATGGGTTAAGTGCTGTGTATGGTTTATTCATTTCATGATGCGGGTTTAATGCAGGGCCGGAAGCTGTGTACAATTACAGAATTCAAAACCCTCGAGAATGAGGATAAACCACTTGTTTTGAAGGAACTTAGAAAATTATGGGATAAGAAATTACCTAACATTCCATGGAAGAAGGGAGAGTATGATGAATCAAACACATTTTTGTTGGATGATTTCCCATATAAGGCTTTGCGAAATCCTGTGAGTGTTTAACTGTTTTCCTATATTTGCTTATGGCTTATTTAACACTTCAGGTTGTTGAAATTCAAATGATTCTCTAATGCTAACTTCAGTCTTTTCTTTGGTAGGCAAATACTGCTATATTTCCATATCCTTACCAATACACAGATGCTGCAGATTGTTCATTAGGTGAGACATGAGTTTTGCATGTTTAGGGAATTAACGGTACACAAACAGATTGACTGCGCTATAGTATCTAAGCCTTCAGGGGGCATTTTATTGATCTTACATTTTTGGCCTTTTCACAGCATAGAAAAAGTAATAGTGGATCTTGTTAAATAGGTTCTGTAGATCCTACCCTTACTTCTGTTGAAAATATAAACTTGTTGGGTCAAAATATATTTTTCCTGTTAGGGAACTACAAAATTACAAAGTCGGCCTTTGTATTTGCATGCATTATGTTGTTATAAAGCTGCATTCACTTGCATGGAACAGTGTAAATACACTGCCAGTCATTGTAGTAATCTGATTTTTTGAGTCATTATCACAACTCAGTTGTGTATATTATCATCGAGTTAAAATCACTTTCAGTTTCAGCTGACTTTTCTACTGTCGCTAATTTTTTTCATTACTCTTTTTTCATTATCTGTTTTGCTTTGCAAGATCAACCTAGATAACTTAGTTATGTTTCAGTAATTGGATATACTCATATTTCAACAAAGGAAAAAAATAAAAACAAAAGAACATTTTATGGATCCCTAGTGATGGTTTAGTTATATTTCAGTGATTGGATATACTCACATTGCACGTTATATCGTAATTGTCATTGTTAAATAATGTTTGCAACAGCACCTGGAGGAGATCTTGGAACATATCTTGAGCGTTTAGCTGAAGCAGATAATGTTCAGAAGTTCATTGAGCAAAATCCATTCGGGCAACCAGCTATCACAGAGCCAGATCCACATTGGGATTTCTATTCCCAAATTATAGAAGCCAAGACATTGCAATCTCGGTAATTCCCGTTCTGTTTTTTTTGGGGAGGCATTTAAGTCTAGAAATAGCATCTTTTGGAAGTTGTATTACCCGAGCTGCATTTAGAGTTTATGTTCCGTTGTTAGCAGAAAGTTTTGGTTCATATTCATATGGTAATTGCTGATGATCATAGAACCTTAATCGGCCTTTCATGGTCCGGCTTTGTACTTCCATAGAATTAAAATATTGGAACTATGTTGCCTTGTCTTTATATTTTTCGAATGATAGTTATCTCTATTCAACTTGGAAGGCAATCAAACGTGAAAAGAGATGAATAACTAAGTTGGTCCATGAATGAATGAATGAATGTATACAAGGATAAGATCCAGTTACAATGTAGAACTTTTTAGTTTTATACTGATTTTAGATCATTGGATGATTGTAAATTGATAGTTGAGATTAGGAGTTGAAAATGTGGAGATTTATAAGGGAAAAGAAAAGAAGAAAAGTTGATAATCTCAGCTTCCAACGATTCAATATAATTCCAAACTAAAAATACATAGGAAACCTATATTTGATGTTCCATTGCAAGTTGACCATTGAGCAAATTCAGAAAAACTACCATATTTAGTTTTTTGCTTTTTCATGAAAAAGAAAAACAAAATCATTAATCATTCTTTTTGTTTTCTTGATAATTCTTATAGTTATATTAAATTTGAAATTTAATGTGAAATATGAATCTTCATTTTTTTTTATAATTATACAAATAGAAATGTGATTTTGATACAATTTAAAAAATAAATTATATTGTCATATTAGTTTGTTTTTAGTTTGGAAAAAATAAAAAAAATCACTAGTCATTCTTTTTGTTTTCTTGATAAACCTTATAGTTATATTAAATTTAAAATTTAATGTGAAATATGAATCTTTAATTTGATATAATTATATATACAACCTTATAACTATAATTTTAAGATTTTTACCGTATAATATTCACAGTTTAGTGTTTGATTTTATAAAGAAAGTATATGACAAAAAACGTATAAAAAATTATCCAGAAAATAATAAAATAAATTTATCTAAAACATTTTTAAATTGTAATTTGTTTTTAAAAAAATATTAAAAGAGCATAGCAGTTATGGACTGTCCCTGTATTAATTTAATATTGGAGAAATCTGGATGGACCCCTACCCTATAAGTCTTACTGCTGGGCCCTAAATACATCTAAGAAAAGGGCCCATCAAATCCAATTAATGATATTATAGTTGGAAATTATGATATTTTTTAATTAATCCATGCCGTGCAGTTTCTTCTGTTCTTGACCAACCCTATTTATTCCATGCATCAATGGTGATGATGAAGTTTTTCTAATGCCATAATTTGGCAATCAAAGGAGAAGGAGAACTGCTGAATTGTGTAATGATTTTCATATCATTTGTAGATTGGTATTGTGGTCTTCCATGTTAATTTATTGAGCATATATTTTTTTTAGTTTTATAAAAATTAAAATTGAACTTAAAAAATAAAATAAAAAAAAATTACAAAAATCTAAATATAAATGATTTGAATCATCAAATTTATAAAAACAATCAAATTGACAATTAATTAAACAAATTTGTCAAATTAGATTTTCTTAAAAAGTGTAAAATTAAAGATTTTTTTTTTTTTCCAATTACCTAATATTTGACTTCAAAAAAAATAATGGACTTCTATAATATTTTATTCAATTTAATTAATCGACAAATAAATTAGATCGGTAATTATAAAAAAAATCTTTTGATCACCTATCTATATGATCATGGTGATGTATTTAAAGACTGCTTGATTAAGTTAAACAGTCAAGTTGTAATTATACAAATAAAGAGATAAGAATGTTTAAGGAATAGTCCTTTAGATTTTTCTAATAAATAGTAAATTACAATGTTTTTTTAATGAACCTTTTTATTTTGGTTTCAAATTTTTTGAAAATGTTTTAACCTCATATTAATCATATATACCCTTTGGTCCAAGTCAAAATTAATAATAAATATGTTTAACCAAACGTTAATAGTTAATTGTATATAAGTAGATATGTCATGATTTAATTATTTTTATCATAAAAGTAGAGGTGACAAAAATAAACTCAAACTTGAAAATTTGAACGGAAAAAATCAAGACCCAAATAATATAAACTTAAAAAATATCTGAATCATCAAAAATCTAAATCTGAAACTGATTTGAATCTGAAATTAATACCGAAAACAATTTAATTTTAGAATTAATTAAACAAAATTGTTTTTATTATTTTTGTTAAAAAAAAATTTTTAAAGTCACCATCAACTTTTTAATTACCAATATAAATTTTACTAATGATTGTTTTTAATAAATTAAATTTTGATTTTTAAAAAAAATTTGATCATCTATATATATGATCATGGCGATGTGTATTTGCATTATAATAATTCAAATTCTAAATTTCTAATCATAACCCTAAAAAGATAAGATGAAAAGGAAACTGTAACCTGAAATTTCTAATAATTCAACCTAAATTTCAAACTTTAAAAAATTAAATGAACCTAACCCTTTAAACTAAAAAACACGTGTAAACTAAATTTTGATGTTTTAACCAATTTTTTTTTAATTCACTTGTAATGAGCCCTTTTTAAGGGTCCAAAGGAAAAAATTTTAGATTTGGAACAATCCATAAACGTTTTTAAAAAAACAATGATTTTTTTATTGTTAGTAGAGATGAATAAAATTTGATTTGATTTGGAAAAAATGATTTTTTGTTTGATTAGAATCTAAAAATAAAAATAAAGTATAAATGATATAATAAAATTCGTCATCTCGAATAATTTAAATTTTTAGTGATTAGTAAATCATTTTCGAGTTCGAGTCACTCAACTCTGCATGATTTTTTTAATTCTTCAATTTCTCATTCGTTTTTGGTTTTTTTTCCTAAATTTGAACCACATGCTTATATACCATCCTAAAAAAACCATATAACTTTAATTTAGTGTTCTAAAAATGGTTTTATTTTTGCAATTTAATTTGTCAACTTTGTATTTTATGCAATTTAGTTATTTGACTACAACCCTTTACAAAATTTCTCTTCCCATCAATTTATAGACTATTTTATACTCCCATTAATAATTTTTCCTCAAAATCTCTTATTTAAAAAATATTATAAATATAACATTTTATTTACTAAAGTCAATTAATTAAAATCAATCGATACTATTACATTATAAATATTTACGATTATATTTAAAGATGAACTCATCCAATTCAATCCGAACAAATCAAATAAAATGTAAAATAATTACTATTAATTAAGACAGTACATGAAATGTGAAAAGCTGCTAGATTTATAATGAAACAAATCTTAAGCAAAAAAAAAAAGTAAAGGCTAGAGTTTTGATTAAAGAGTTCCAAGAAAGCCACTTGTAGTTGATAGAAAGGAGGAGGCGAGGGGGGAATGCTTGTTGTTTGATTGTTTTTGTCTGACTCCTGAGAGAATCACATGCCTTTTCTCTCCATCCCACATGGATTCCTGAGATAAGCTGTCATCTCCCATTTCTCCATTTCTTCTCTTTGCGCTCCATTTCTCTTCTGGGTTTCAACTTCTTTCATCTTTTCCTTGTTGGATCTCAACAGTTCTCCTCCTTTTCTTCTTTGGACCAATGGGTGTCATGCCATTGCTTCAAAGACTCGATCTTTGCTTCATATTCTGAAAATGGGGTCTTGGGTCCCTTCCTTTTCCCTTTTTGGTTTGGTTGTACTGTTATGAGATTTTAACACCACCCATTGTCTGGTTTGCCTGTGAATCTCTCCAGAGACAAATTTGTGGTTTCTGGATAACTTCTTTCTGCCTCTCTCGTGTTTGATCTTTGGAGGATTTCATTATTAATGGGAATTGTTGTTTATATAATAACAGGAGAGCTCATGTTCTTTTTCCATTGATTCTCAGTAAGTCTTAGGCTTTGATAATTTATTTAGTTCTGAATTCTGATTGTTATGGTGAAAGAGTAGATAATGGTTGATATTTACTTTCTTTGAATCTAGAAGGGTGGGATTTGGGTTAAGATTAGTTGAAGAAAATTATGGCTGCAAAACTTCTACATTCATTAGCAGATGAGAATCCAGATTTGCAGAAGCAAATGGGATGCATGGTTGGGGTTTATCAAATCTTTGATAATCACCATATGCTTACCACCAAGCGCCTCAGCCATGGGAATCTTCCAGAAGGTATATCTTTTTGCTGAAATTCTGATTTACTTTTCGGTGATTGATGCAATGTTTATATGAGAATTGTGTCAATCTTCTTTTTGTTTTAGTTTTATGATTCATTGTCACCTGTCACCTGCATTGGCCTTATCCTATAGCAAGTATTACCATATTACAAATCAGCCTATGCTCAAGTGTCCGTTTGCTTCACAATGATGATTGACGTCCAGAACACCTAAAGATGCAGAAAACATTTTACCAATGTGTCTTCCACTTAACAAACGAATCGTAATTGTCTTGATTTCAACTGTTTTGTATGTGTACATTGATGCTGATTCATGAAGGTGGAATTAGTAAAGCTTTTGAAAGAGCTATATGTAGATTTAATTTAATTAAACTACTTTGTTTGGTAGACGAAACATGAACATAGTTGTCTGATAAAAAATGAGATTCATTCATAGTTTTTTTTTAATCTGCGTTAAATAATAATAAATGTGTTCCCGTTAATCGCCTGGTGACTTGATCAGAAACAAAGGACCATGACATGTTTCTATTTAAAGCACAATCCCATTTGTTTTCAATTTTCATTATTTGGTTCTTTGTGCACTCAAACATTTCTTTCATGCATTTGTAGGTAATTCCCAATTGAACAATGGGATCCATGAAGGGGATTCAAATAATGCCTTTCATCAACAAACGGCTACGGTAAGACCCTGGAAATATGCTTTGCGTTCTCTCATCCCCCTCCCCCATCCCAAACACCATTTTTTATGTCATTTGAGATTGAATGGTTTTATCTTGATGTCTCGGCTGAGTACTCATTGCTTCTTTATTACAAAAAATTAACTAGGTGATGCCATTTTTGTATGGAAATCTGTCCTTACAGTCTTTTGATTTCCAGGAAACAAATATAAACAGAAGTGGGAATGAGCAACGAAGGATTTCGACGGAATCTTCAAGGGCCTCTTTTTCATCATCACGCTCATCTTCCTTTTCATCGCTGGATTATAACAAGACAGCTCAGCAAGAGGTCCCTTTCCCTGAAACTCCTGATAATGAAACAATAATGGACCAACCAAGTACTTCTCCGCATGTAGGGTCTCAATGCATTGACCTCCGAGATGTGGTTAAGGACTCGATGTATAGAGAAGCCCGGGACTATTGGTTAGAAAAACAGCCAGAGAGGAAGTATTGGGTGGTACGGTGAAGCATAGAGATTCGCCAAGGCCATTTCAGCTTCCTAAATTAGTGGATGGCTCTTATGGTGATGGGATCAATGGAAAGCAAAATGTACGTGATGATTTGAAGGAGTCTCTTAGAGTTCTTTCTAAACTTCGGGAAGCACCTTTGTACTACAACAATGAAGCTAGGGAACCTCAAACATCATCACACGAAGCAAATGGCTCATGTAACTCGATTTCAAGGGACGCTAACGCTCCTCGATTTTCTTATGATGGAAGAGAGGTTAATTATTTATCTTTTGAATCACTAGACACTTTCAAATCGGCACCGAAGCTTAAAGAGCTGCCAAGACTTTCTTTGGATTGTTGTGAAAGGTCAATGAGGGGTTCAAGTTATCTTGTGGAAAGTTTTCATAGTAGTGGCAACTTGGATGGCAGAATCATTAATCCGCCGCAATCACCAGGGCCCCAGAAGCGCCCTCCTAATGTTATAGCCAAGCTGATGGGCTTGGAGTCATTTCCGAGTTCTTCCTCGGCTGGTGATGGTCAGTTGGGTGTTACTAAAACCTGCTTGGTTAAAGATAACAATCCTTTCTTACGGTCAATAAGAGCAAATGATCCAAGCAGGCTGACAGGAACTAGCTCTACAAGAAGCTCATTGAAAGATCCAACATCACCACGGTGGAAAAATCCTGATTTGGTCATGAAACCTATTTCTAGTTCAAGGTTCCCAATTGAGCCAGCACCATGGAGACATGCTGATGGAAGTCGAGGCTCTCGTAAACAACCACTGAATCATGTAAAAGTTCCATCCAAGAATCCAAACTCTTTCCCTTCAGTTTATAGTGAGATTGAGAACAAATTGAAAGATCTGGAGTTTGAACAATCTGGAAAAGATTTCAGAGCTCTTAAACAGATAATAGAAGCAATGCAAGCAAAGGGACTCCTTGAGGCCCAGAAAGAAGAACAAACGACAAACTTGGTGACTCAAAGTGACTATGAACCAAAATGTACGAATCTCGGTCAGAGTTCGAGAGGCCAGCAAAGTCCACAGAGCACTTGCATCAACAATTCCACTACTAGGGGTCCAGATTCTAATAGAACATATGAATCTCCTATTGTGATCATGAAACCTGCAAAACTTGTTGAGAAAGTTGATATTCGTGTTTCAAAAGTAATTCCGATAAATGAATTTTCCAGTCTTCCCAAGGTTCAAAGTGGGGGACCTGTAGATAACAAAAAATGTTCGATAAATGGTCGAGCAGCTCGAGACTGTACTGCCAGAAATGGTCATAGCGATTCTGCTTCCAGCTCTACTGATAAGAGAGCTAGTAGCAGGAATATTAAGGCCATGCAGTCTTCAACAAAACCTCTAAAAGAAAGCACTGCAACTTCAGGAAAGAATTCAGGACAGGTGAGCCCGAGACTGCAAAAAAAGCTTGAATCAGACAGGCGATCTGGTCCACCTACTCCACCATCTGATCCAAGAAAACCCAGAAGGCAATCCAACCGGCTTTTGTCCGAGTCAGGTACCTCTGGTGGTAAGCATGGACCGAAATCTCCTGACATGCAGCAGTGTGATGATCAACTAAGTCAATTAAATACAGAATCGTGGACTTCTAGTCACCAAGGAGACACCGTTTCTCTGCAATCAGACAACAATATTATCTTACAGTCAAAGTTAGGTGGGGAAGTCCCCAGTCATGAACGATTTATTGGGATCATTGGTTATCAAAGCTCATCTGTGAAGGCTCCGAAGTGTTCAATTTCCAGCATAATGCCAAAGGTGGCATTTTATTTACAGTTTTTACAATTCAATCATTTGTGTTTTTGGTTGCCTTATATTACCTTACATACAGAAATTGGCATCGAGAATTGTTGAGGATGGATCAACAGAAGAACCTGCCATGGTTGCTCCAGAACATCCAAGTCCGGTATCTGTCCTTGACACCTCAATCTATAGAGATGATGAACCCTCCCCAGTTAAGCAGTTATCAAACACCTCTGAAGGTAATAATTCTGTTTCCTAAGATACTTGATTAGGACGTATTAACTGTTGTGAATTAGCTAAAGATGCAAATGCTGCTCGGTTTATTCATTCAATGCAT
Organism: Hibiscus mutabilis; assembly: GCA_019671005.1. Lineage (NCBI taxonomy): Eukaryota > Viridiplantae > Streptophyta > Magnoliopsida > Malvales > Malvaceae > Hibiscus > Hibiscus mutabilis. The sequence continues at coordinate 9,221 of JAGYYJ010000568.1, read as the reverse complement.
TTTTTATTGTTTTGTCGCGCATCAAAATAAAATTTTAAAGCAATGCATAAAGCAACACATAGTAGTTATCATCGTACTTGGAATAACAAATACAATAACAAAATGCAAAGGCAAATTTAAGAAGGAAATATTATCGGCATCATTTTATTGTGGTCACTAGCATTGCTATTGCTGTAAGTATAGTAAAATTCCTAATACTTTGCTAGCATTATGCCCCCTCCTGATCAAATCATCCTGAAAGAGAGAAAACAATTGTCACAAAGGGATTGATGAACTAAAAATCTCACTTGAATATGCATTGCATCAGGTAATGGTGCCGAAGGTTTGAATGAAGATCACAATGATGAGCAATGGACCCTGCTGATAAATGCTCGGTTAACAACACGGGGTCTGGTCTTACATCCAAGATTAATCGCAAGAAACTACAGAACATCGAGCATTTGGTCCAAAAACTTAGAAGGCTGAACTCTGGACATGATGAAGCCAGTACAGATTACATTGCCTCGCTTTGTGGGAATACAAAACCTGATCACAGATACATTTCCGAGATATTATTAGCCTCTGGTCTTCTACTGAAAGATCTCGGTTCTGGCTTGACAACATTTCAGCTCCATCCATCAGGCCATCCCATCAACCCAGAGTTGTTTTTCGTTTTGGAGCAAACCAAAGCTAGCTCTTTGTTATCGAAAGAAGAGAGTAACACTGGAAATGTTTCCCTTTCAAAGCCAGACCATGAGAAATTCCATCGAAAGCTTATATTTGATTCTGTTAATGAAATTCTACTGGGAAAGTTAGCTCTATTTGGGGCATTTTTGAAGCCTATGCTTAACTCGGGCAAGTTGGCAACAAAGTCCCTCACTGCACATCAGCTTCTAAAAGAACTGTGTTTTGAGATCGAGCAGCTTCAAGCCAAGAAAGCGAAGTGTGACCTGGAGGAAAATGAGGATGGTTTGAAAAGCATATTGTGGGAAGATGTAATGAGTCGATCAGAGAGTTGGACGGATTTCAACGGTGATATTTCTGGGATGGTGCTTGATGTTGAAAGATTGGTCTTTAAAGATTTAGTAAATGAGATTGTGATTGGCGAAGAAGGTAGCTTACGAGCCAAGCAAAGCAGGCGTCGGCGGCAGCTGTTTTCCAAGTGAACTATTTGCTAAAGGCCTTGTAATTCTTCTTCATTCACTTTTTTTCCCTTCTCATGAAAGCATAATAATTCATGGATCATGTTTGATATCATACTCTCTCAGATTATGACAACATTCATTCTTGTATGAAAACCCTTTGTAATTTGTATATGAACTAATGTTATATGCTAATTGTCTCATGATCATCAGCTTATGGTTTATGTTTTGTGCTTTCGTCTTGTAAGATTAACTGCTTCATTTCAATCAAGTGACTCTATGTACCAATCGGTGGAATTAGGAATTGGTTATACAGTATTTGGATAGGTTTAGCCTCTCTACTCTTTGAATTTCTTAGATTTAGCTCCTTTTCATGAATTAAAGTCTAATGGACGCCACTATTAGTGTATTTGAATATGTGGTGTTTTTGATATTCTAGGATTAAATTAAAATTAATAATATTATCAATCGGACGTTAATTTCAGAAGAATACAGAATTGAGAGCATGATTAGACTATTTGAGTATATTACCCCAACTTCATGACGAGTGTGTAAATAGAACCTTGTATAGAATATTTAATCTTTTAGATGATTGTATATTCCTATATTACCTTACATATAAAATGTTTAAATTGTTGGTTGTTTTTAAGTGAAAGTAATGCTAGGTTTTAAAATATTCTTCTTTTAAATTAAATTATGTACATGGTCCCACAAATTTATTACTTTTTTCTTTTATAGATTTGGTGTTTGAATAGTAAGTTAAGGTCACGAATTTCTTCATCTTATAAATATTATAATATGTTAAACTCAAAACAACTGTATTCGTAGCATAGTGGTAGTGCGTTCGCTTCGTAAGCAAAGTTCGCGAGTTCGATCCTCGCAGTGGGCTTTATACTAATATATTTTTCACTTTCACCGTATAGAAGGTTTTGGGCCTTGGGTTGGACTGCATTTAACCAATACATTCCGCCATAAGAAATATCCATACATTTAATTTAAGGGTAAATATAATCCTTGGTATCTAACATTGACATTTATGTTTTATGTGATGTTTTTTTTGTTGCTATTAGGTACTTGAGTTTTTTCGTTAGTGCAATTAGGTACTTAAGCTTTTTTGGATCAATAAGGTGGTGTCATTATCAGTAAAGGAAGAGGGCTTGAAACTTCGATTTAAAAAATTAACGTGTTAATCTTACAGTCCATTTAGTGTTATTTTTTTTTAAATTTAGGGATATTTTCACCATACTTGATAAGTTCAATGGACAATTTGAATAAACTTGTCAAATTCGGGATCACCTGACATGAAAAAAAGAGTTTAGGGCAACTTAACTAAAGTTGTCAAGTTTAGGATGTGATTTGTGTTTTAAGCCTCTCTTTTCCAAAAATATGAATATATGTGTCACTGAGTCTTAGCTTAATTGACATATTTGGAGGTTATGAGATTAAATGAATTTAAACAATATCCCCGATTCAGGAATTTAATGAATGATAGATCGTTTAAGTATTGTATCATATATACCCACACCAAAATTAGCATGCTATATGTATAAGCATTTGGCCACAAATCCATGTAACTCGATCTAATTACTAAGTTATAAATGTATGCAAAGCAAAGTTGTTTAAACCATAATAAATTCGAAGAGAATTTACTTAACTTTTGGAATAACTACATATTTAGTACACCACTTATTTTTGTGTTACTATTTTAGTACTCCACCAATTTTTTTGGCAAAATGGTACTTACATTACATTTTGTTTCTATTTTGATACACTGCCGTTAAAAATTAACATCAAAATGACTAGAAGAGAGAAAATCACATGTGACAGGCTAGCACGTTATTTTCTCTCTCCTAATCAGCATGCCACGTCGACTGATATCATGAAAAAAGTACACGTGACATGCTGACTAGGAGAGAGGTATTACATTCTCGTGTCGAGATTCTAACCCATACAAGATTGACAAGATGAGCATCCTTAGCCATTAGGCCAATTAGTGAATCTCAAAATGTTATACTTTTTTTTATAACATTTTAATTTTCCTGTTTTCACCACAAGTTTTGAAACTTGTCATAAAACCACAAATCATGTTTCGAAACTTGTAAAAAAAAACCTACCAACATAAAATGTTATTTAAAAGTATAATATTTTAAATTTCGTATATTTTAACATTTCTATTGTGTCGTTTTCATGGGCAGAGGTAATATAAAAATAGAGGGTGCAGTTGACCTCACTTGAATTGTTGAGGTATGGATTTGAAAGAGCTAATATAGAACTTTTCATAAAAAATATTAAATTTGACTCCACTTAATTTATTAGGATACGGGGTTAACATGAGAATCTTGCGTACCTCATACCTCACTCTGACCCACTATATAAAAATTTTGGTTTTATCACTGATCAATTTATAGCCTTAAATTAAGTTGTTATACCCTAGAATCACACAAAAAAATAATATAATTTTGATTTTAATTTTGTCTCGATTCGAAGCATATCATAGGATTAGAGGACCACACTTAACCTTTATTGATTTTATTTCTTGGTTCTACTGGCAATCAGGCTCCAGACTGCTCCATTTCAGTCTTAGCGACATAGAATTGCATACATTTATGTATTGATTAAAGTACATAAAATGGTCACTATACTAAATAAAAATAATATTTTTACCACTAAATTTCAGAAATTACAAAATGGTCACTAACAAACTGTTACAAAACAATCACTGAACATAATCAAACTATTACAAAATTGTTTTTTTACTAAAACTTATCTAATGTTTTTTTATATTAATTTATCGATGTTTTATAACTTTGTAATGATCATTTTATAATAGTTCAATATATTTAATTTTCATTTTGTAATTTTATAAATTTTTATACATTAAAAAGAAAATATGTATATAGTGTTTTGAAAATTTCCTAACTTCCCTTTCTTATAACTTTAATATTTATTTTGATTAACAAAATCCAAAATATAAGAAATATAAAAATTTCCAACGGAATTCTAAAAATTTAAGAAAATTCAATTTTAGAAACAAATCATATTTTAAAATTTTTACTTTTCTAAATATAATTTATATAGTTTTGTAATTTAATAATTTTTTTATTTTTTTAAAAAAATTTAGAGTTTTAGATAAAATTGATTCTTTTTTCCTCTCGCATTTTCGGATTTGCAGAGAACCATTTTTTCTTTGGTTTCAATTTTTTTTTCTTTAATATCTTTATCTCATTTCCTTGATGTTTCTAGTTTTGATCTTTACCTTTGTTTTTGTCCATTAATGTTGTCTACGTAAGAGGAAGAAAATGAATAACTTCGAGTTATTTATACTATAACTAATAGGTGATAGTTGTTTGTTTATTTAAACAAGTAAAATGATATATAAAAACGTGATTATATTCAATACTTGTATGAATGGTTTAATGATTATAAACATTTATAATCTATTAATATGTATTAGATTATGAAAATTAATTTTTAATATAATATTACAAAACATATTTGAAGGATATATATATATATATATATATTAATTTTTCATTTATAAAATTATTTTTAATACAATTTTGTTAATTATTAGATTTGAATCATTTTTGAAGTATATGTATTAAAATCTCATCTATTTAAAGGGAAAATAATTATTTAAACTAGCTCTTTATAATTGTCAATGACAAAGAGTTTTTACAATTCTTATATTTAATTCTCTAAACTCAAAAGCATTACTTCTAAGTAACATTTTTTTTTAATTTAAGAGGATTAACCTCATTACAATCTATTATTTACTAAATATTTAAATAAACGTATTTGACTAGTCAATCTTCTAATTTTAACTCAAAACCCTATTAACCAAACATAATCTTTATTTTTTTTTAGTTTTGATAATTTTTTTCTTTTGTTGTATTTACATTGTTTTATTTTTTTATTGATTATTTCCTTTATCATTGTTTTATTTTAGTTTTTTATCTAAGAACAAAAATTTTTTTTCAGACTTTGTTTCATGCTGCTGCATAAATAGATATTTAACTTGTTAATTAATATATAAATCATAGTAAATATTATTTTATTTATCCTAAATTTTTAAGATATTTATATTTTTATTATCACTTTTAATATGAATATATATAAGTATTTTTTTTCACCATTATTTCAAATTACCTAATATATACATTTATGTTCAGATATATGTTTCTTTTAAACATTTTAGGTTAACTTTTTTTTTTACTTTATTTATGTTGTCTTATTGTTTTAATGTAAAAACATGCTATTTGTTTTAAGGAATTAAAAATTATAAATGTTTTGATTGTTAAATAGAATGATGTTTATCCTAGAGATTTGGATCAGTTTTTTAGGATATCTGTGCATGATCCATATCCAATCCATCTCTTATTAGGACTCAAATATTTTTTCGGATTCAAAATCGTATTTTTTTCAAATTGTTAATTGGATAAATTCCTTGGATGAGATTCAGATATTACCAGTCAATCTTCTAATTTTGACTCAAAATATATTTAAAAAAACATCTTTATGTTTTTTTTTAATTAAGTATTTGATTGAACATTAATTCAATTGACATTGTTGTTATAAAATCTAGAAAGATGTTGTATTTTTGAGATCTTCAAAAACCGACTTTCTTTCACTGTTGCAATTATAATTCTTATTATTTTATTTTGCATTTAAATTTGGTCATATTAATAATATTTTTTCGGGTTGAAATTTCATTTAATATTATACCTATAATATGCAATATATTTATAAAATTCTAAATGGATTGATTATAAATTGAGAGAAATGATCATTAAATCTTGTTTATATATAATATGATCAAATTATTTTTTTCATTTAAATTTGGTCAAAATTATAATTTAAAACCCCTAACAGAAGTATATTTTCTATATGAAATTATAAATAGAGAGACATGATCATTACTTGTATATATAATATGATCAATATGTTTCACTGAAATTATAATTTAAAACCCTAACAGAAGTGGGTTTTGCATGAAATTAACGCGCATACGAATATGGCATCCAGACAAGACAAAAAAAAAAAAAATGGTTCTACATAATATAAATTGTTCAATCAAAGGAAAAAAATGCATTTAGATCAGTTATATATATTACATTTTCCATATGAAATTCGATGTATTTCATAAATGACCCTTTATTTATACATATGAAACTCATTCCGATCGTTGTTGTATGTAGTCTAAAGAAATGAAATTGATATAGAATTTGAAGTCTTGAACCAGCCATGAGGAACTAATCAGTATCATTATCCTCACCTGCATCACTGAGGCCTGCAACATGTTACGTTTCAATGAGAAATCTTTCACTCCACACGCGTTGGGATGATTTTGAGTTCAATAAAGGGAAATGATTCATGATTACCTGGATTCGAGGTCATTCCATACAAAGGATATGTCGGAAAATGCGACGGTGTGTCGAAGAGCAATTGCGGCGAAACCGAGTGTGCCGACGGCAATGGCGGACAAGCGTTACCACCAATGGAGTAATTTTCAGGTTGGTGATGAAATCCATGGCTTCCAAACTGAAACGATGATAAGGATAGGTTTGGAGAAGGCTCCCAGCGGTAGTTATTATAAGAGTTGAAAGGCGTGGAGTTGGAAGCCCCGTTGTTGAACAATCCAGGATTGGTTAATGGGAGACTTTTATTTTCTTGCCATTTGATCCATTTTCCCTTCATATCTGCAATATTTTCCCCTTCAGCTTGCATGTTTTTCTCTGCAAATCCCATGCATTGACGATCTTCATCATCTTCCCCTCCACGATCTTTCATGAACATCGAATTCGGATCGAAAAGAGGAGAAAAAGAAGATGACTGAGATGTATTATTTGTCATTAATGGCGCCTGAATTGGTGGGAGTTTATCAATGTCATCCTTTGTTGCTTCAATCAACCAATCCACCACTTTGCTAGGCTGATTAAGTCCAAGCCGATCTTGCAGGTCATACAATTGAATTGCCGTCGGCACCGAAAGCCTAATCCGACGGTCCCTTAGTCCCCGTACCGTATAAACTTTGCTATGTCGATCTTTCCCTCCGGAAGCACGTGACACTCGGACGATCCTCGGATTCCGAAACACTGACCACTGCCTCAAACTCGATGGCCACTTGGAGACCTTGCTGCCTTCATCATTGATTTCGCCTTCTTGCTTCTCTCTTGAACTTGAAATCATCTTATATAACTCCTCTCATCATCATTCAAAAGTCATGTATACGTATATGTATATATCAACTGAAACCAGGATTAAATAGAGCATCAAAATACAGTTGTTCATGACAATTCAAGGGTGCCTCTCCATTTCAGGTGACATACATGCAAAGTTTCAATATATTAGGTTATATTTCTCAAAGTATACACACACACACATATACACACACACGAACATATACATACATATATGGATCAAATAGAGCTTGTTTCTTCAATCAAAACTTGAGAAAAGTTCCAAAAGATATATGTGTGTGTACATGTTTTGTTCTAAAAAACAGATTGATGCACAATAAACTTACATAATCGACAGGTAAAAATGTTGCAGAACTTGCAGAAGATCAGTGATCAAATTGGTTTTGGACTGTTAAAGCTTCTTTTAGGTATTCTCTTGGAGCTTAAGGTTGAACTGTATAAAAAGGGCTTAAAATCCTAGCAAATTAAAGAAAATCACAGCTGTAGGGATGGAAGAAGATGCTGGAATTTCACTTTAAACACATGTTGCTTGGCGGTAATGGAGAAAGCGAAAGGTAAGGCGAATCCGGTCACGTCCCACGCTCTTCGACATATATAAAAAAAACAAGATTTAAATCTCCATAAACTTTGTTTCATACCACACAATGAACAATCACAGGTTTAATTATTGGGTAATTCATGCATTATTTCAAGTTTTGAATAGCAAACAAAGTAGAAGGTTAACTTCATACATACACATATATATTGGGGACCAATCAATACATACTAGAAAAAGGAAAGGCTTATGCTTTATTGGCAACTGAAAATAGCTTTATTATTCAATGCATGCCTAGCTTTCTAGATGAGTTGAAACTGAAAATAAATAATTAAATACCAACATAAAAAGTTAACATGCTAAAGCCTTAAACCAATCCCCTTTGAAATGAGCTTAGAATTAGGGTTCATATTGGAAGGGGAAATTTTATCAGATAATGGTGGTGTGTGATGTATTTGGTTACACTCGAGATAAGCACCTAGCTAGGGTTTGAATAGGATGGACCAAACATAGCTCGGGTTCTTTAAAACTTCTACACACTGAGTAAAATTCAAGGACCACTTACATCTATGGCTGAACTGAGAGTACTCTTACACCAGACAACTTGGACTCTTAATTGTATTGTTAGCTTTAGTGATTTATAGAGTTGTGATATTCCAATATTACAAAAACATAGAAACTTCAGTTTTGGAAGATAACCATTTCATTTTTCATTACAATATGTATGTGTATGTATATATATATACCCATGTTTCTAAAAACCCTATATCAGACAATAGCTTTTTGGAATATGGAGTTTTGGAAGATATCTGCAGATAGAAAAACAATGCATGCATTGTGCAACCTAGATGAGAATATATATATATATATATATATATATAAATATATAGGGTTCCAAACATTTATCTGGAATAACAAAGGGCAAAAAAGAAAAGAAACAACATGATCACCATGGAAAAGCCAGAAGAATTGTATGTGTGTGTGTGTGTATATATATAATGATGACCTTCAGCAGAATTATAGTGGAAGCTGTAAATGTAATAGATTCACAGTCATCAGTGTAAACTTGCAGTTTGCACCAGTTCAAAAGCTGAACTCAACTTTATATCCGAATTGTACCGAAACAAGGAAAAAGAAGTTAACATTTCGAGGAACCCTATGAAAACTGCAGATACATCCTCAGCTTTGCAGTATATAATATGTGTATATACATACATATATATGTGTGTATTTATGTATGTGTGTTCAATGTTTCGTTGACAATGCAAATATAATTTATGCAGGAAATCAAAATGACCAAATATTCTTTCCTATTTCTCAAGTGAATTGATTACTTAAAAAGGTAAAGTCAATGACTCAATGTTT